>MQRK01229336.1:0-15831 GCA_001938485.1 Girardia tigrina
TTATAAAATTTTCACTTTTCATTTTTTTTTTCATTTTCCAACCGCAACATTTAATAAAATTAATAACACTAATGGGTGGGATAATAGCGAAAATTTGAAAAGAAGGAAAACAAAAACCAATGTGGATGATGTCTCCAGCAATGATGGAGATATGATGCACAGAAGACAAGAAACGACATTAGAAGATGGAGCCGCTATCCCAGTTCAATCAAACAACGAAATTCCTCCTTTAAACTAAGTTTGACTTAAGTGGGAGAGCTCGCTGAGCTCCCCTTCAGTCGCCTCAGTTTTTATCCAACAACTTTAACACAATAACCTATAACAATAATGTTTTTTATATTACCAACAACTTTAACTATTTTAATAATCTTTGCTGTTTAATTAATATCGAGTTTTTCCCAACTCAACACCTTCTTGGTGACATAGTTAACTCGGGGTGCGTAAACTATATTAATAATTATAATAATTTAGATAATATTAACTTATATATTAATAGTAATTTATTCTCTATTGATAATTATAATTTTAATAACCGTTTTCTCCCTCCCCCACAAACAAGATAACAGTACACAACAAGTTATAACACAACAAACAACTTTACAACAAACGTTGTGTGAAATGATAGTCCAGTTCAACACAGCTGTTAGGATAAAGAAAAAGCACAAAGTTGCTAAAATCTTTAGGGGACACAATCACCGAAAAGACTTACCGACACTACCTGTTAGGGAACAATACAAATCAAAACCAAAACTGGCAATTAGGGAAGTGCTTCATAGGAAAACGACGGCAACGTCATCCCCTTCTGAAAATTCAATTAAAGCTTTCTTCTCCTCCGACAGCCGACCGGCTGAACTTTTCACTGGACAGGAACTTCTTGAAACATCCTGGTTCCCAGAACACCCGAACATGACTTTGAGTTTAGAATACCGGGTAGAGACCAAATAGCCAAATATATTAAGTTTGCAAGCAAATCTGCTGCTGGTCTTGACTGGATCACGTACGAGGATATCAAGGCAGGTGACCCATCTGGTGAATTTCTCCAACCAATATTTTGAGTTTTATCTACTTGCAAAACAACATATACCCATCCGAGTGGAAAGCTAGTAGGACCATTATGATACCCAAACCGGGAAAAAATGACTATTCAGATCCTTCTGCTTGGCGGCCCATCACAATTACAAGTGCAGTATACAGACTTCTCATGAAATACCTTACATGGGAGCTGTACAACTGGATCATTCTTAATCAGATGTTGTCCAGGAGCCAAAAGAGTTTAGGGAAATTTGAAGGATGTCATGATGACAACGCAATGTTGAACATGCTCATCCAGGATGTTAGGAGACAGACCAACCCGACTAGTCCAATCAATAAAGATAAGAAACTATATATAGTCTTCCTAGATTTTACGAATGCTTTCGGGTCGGTACCGTTAGATACTCTGATGTATGTCCTTCAACGCTAGAGAGTAATTCAAAAGAAGAGTAATTAAATTTTTATGTGCGCGCCTACAACGCTCCCGCATTAGTTGCTATTGAGTATAGGAAGACACCGAAAAATCCAAATTATAACCCGAAAATCATGGTTCATAAAGAAAAATTGCAGAATGTGTCATATGAGCCAACAAGGGAAGATTTCAGTCAGAGGAAAAGCTTTATAAGAAAAACATTATCGAAGAAAGAAATACAGGAAAATATAATATTTAAGGATGCAGAATTTACAACAGGACAAATAGATAAAACCTTAGGATTAGTGTCCATCACAATTCTAATATAGGGCGAAAAACTACTAAATACACTGACCACGCCAAGACACAAAATAAAAAGCACAGGGGAGAAATATCACGGCATTACAGAGCCGATGATGAGAAATCAGAGGGATGAATACGAAGTCATCAAAGAAGACCAGCGACTGTGTTTTGGGAAAATTTTAGTAGGACACGACCTCCAACTAGAATTAAAGGCATTAAACATTAATAAGAAAGGGATATTAGGAATAAGGGATCTATCGGCGGCCACCACCTTATATGGAATGGGTCAACAATCCAAAGTCGGTGGAAACATTTTCAAATTACAAACTCTGGCAAAAAACATTTTCAATAAAAATATTCAAGTCCCGGGACACCACGATGCTTTGGGGGATGCCACCGCAGTCAATGATATTTACAAGGCAATCGAGCCGAATTATATCGACCATAAGATTTGGGAAAATCGACCTCCGCATAATGAATGCTTAAATAATAATCAAAATTCATTAATTATCAAAAAAAAATCTAACTTCAGACATAATGAAATCGTTAATTTTACAATGAAATTTGACAAAAAACTAGATTTAAAATCTCCTCTCAAATAAAATAAGCGATTCGTTTAAACAAATTGTCAAGGTCATTAAAAACTGGTCATTAAAAGATTCACGGTTTTTACTGTAATCTATTAACTCGTACGAAATATTGTTTTGTGTTTTGTTCTGTCATCAAGAATTGAATTATTATTATTATTTTTGTCCTGACAATATTTGTTATTTGAAATAAAGTTTCATAAAAGAATTTGTGTTCATTATTCATATATGATGGAAGTCCCTTCTGATTAATTGGAGTCAGATTATAGATTAAATATTATTGATTAAGAATTATTGATTAAAGATTATTGATTAAAGAATAAAGATTTACGATTAAAGATAAATGATTTAAGATTTGTGTTCTAAGAGTGAATATTGAGATTAAAGATAATTTTAATAAAACTTAACAAATTTCTTCTTACAGATTTTTTATTTAGTACCCTATTGAATACAAAGACATCATTCGTAGTCATGGGTAAATGCTCTGATGGCAAAAGTTGACGCATTGTTATCAAGTGGAAAGTTTTGAATTAGGCAGATTGCAACTTTGTGCAATATTCATCATGCAAGTGTCATCAACATCAAAAAACGAATAACAGCAGGTGTCCGTTCAACATCCAGAGTTGGCAGATGTGATCCAAAACGAAAAAAAACTTAACAGACGACCAGATAATGGTGAGAATCATTAGAAAAGATAACATTTTGTCAGCAAAACAAGTACAGAGTCAGCTCGTTGAACGTGGTATCAATATTTCGTGGAACAGTTCGCAGACGACTGAATGAGGCCGGCTGCAAATCGGTAAAGCCAATCTGAAAACCAAAGCTGACTTCAGCGATGAAGTTGAAATCTACAATTTGCTCGACAGTACCTAAACAAGTCAATCGAGTTCTGGAGAACAGTGTGTTTTATTGATGAAAAGATTTTTGAATGCCAATCAGCAACAAGGAGACATGTCTGGCAAACACCAGGAAGTCAACCAGTGGTGAGTGAAGCCGTCAAACACTCAACCAAAGTCATGTTTTGGGGTATTATCAGTTCAAAAGGTCCTGGACGTTTGCATATTGTCGATGGTATGATGGAAAAAAATCAATACATGATTTTTATGCGTGAACGGATGCTGCCTCTTTGGTTCAACTCAAAACTGTGTTTTCATGCATGATTCAACTCCATGCCACAAGGCTAGGGTGGTGACTCAATTTTTGGAGACCAACCATATCAATGTCCTACCTTGGCCTAGAATTTTCCAGACTTAAACCCCATAGAAATCATATAGGGTATTATGAAGGACAAACTCAGCCAAATTACTCATAAAATAAAGGATCAGCATATTTCGAGCGTCCTCCGCAATTGGTTTCGTGATGATGAATTTCAGCAGAAGCTTCAAAACTCAATTGATAGCATGTCTAGACGTCTCCAGGCAGTAGAAAACGCTATAGGAGGACAAACAAAATATTAAATTGTTTAACTTATTGAACTCACTTTACTTATTCTATGAACAATAAAACATTTGTAATCAGGTATGTACATATTTAAATTTTGTACATATTCTGGAATAAAACATGTATTTCTTACCTGTTTGATTTTCTTAGATTTTGATCATTTTCTAATAGAATTGTGGTAATTTTTCAGTATAGGTTTAAAAGTTGTCCCATTTACTGATGGGTTGATAAAACAAACACAGAAAGTATCAAAACTATGACTGCATTTGCTAATAACCTTATAAATAATGAGAAAACCTAAAAAAAACGTGAAAACATCAGGTGGTTATAATTATGTGTCCCCTACTGTATGTGTGTTAATTTAATAAATTAGTAACTTATTAGGTTAAATATATTTTAGAGTAAAATCTTTGTCTTCTAACATGGCGACCGACGCAAATTTCCTCGATCACATGATTCCGAAAGCTTTCAATGTATTCGTCAAAGCACTGTTGGTCAAAGATTTAATTTCAATTAACAAAGCTTTGGATCCGAAGATCACCAAATGCGATGAACGATTGAAAGTGGCTTAGGAGGAACCAGGAATTCAATGCAAAAATGTCGAATTAAATTATCCTAGGAAAACCTTCTGAAGGAGAAACAATCAAATTTGACAGGTTCGATCAATGAAAATGCGATCTACATGAAAGAAACTAACCCAATGTATAAGCATGCATGTAAATCAGAACCCATCCAAGTTTAAGAGACGTATCATCCGTTAATAAAACAAAAGATCAAAAAATAGTTAATTACATGATCGGAACAAGAGTCAACAAAAGAACAAAAAAGAATCAGAACAACTCTTGTACTGGTAAAGAAAAGAATGAAATTTCAGGTCTGGGAGGAGACTTTCTTTGTAAATACAGAGTATGATCAACAGGAATGCTACTTTGTCAACTAATGGATGATCTGTAGCTTTCGTTGATCGCATTCGTTGAGAAGACGAAAGCTATTTAAAGTTTTATCGGAAGAGTTAGAAAGGTTGAACTAAAAGTTCAACGAAGCCAATCTTGAATTTTAAAAATAAGGTCAGGGAATGTTCGTTTATTACGTGACGCTTTATGGGGGAGGGGGTCAGTGATTTTGTTACAGTTTGATACGAAGGGGGTGCGAGATGTTACATAAGAAAAAAATTTATTTTACATTATTGCTCTACATTTCATTCGTCTTAAAAAAGAATATCTTTCAATAAAATGCACTTTTTCAGAATATGTTGTTAAAATTAAATCAGGATATTTAGTAGTATAGTAGAATGTTTTACAAATAAACAAAATTGAGAAGTGGCTGATATCAACTTTAGTGAACCAAAAATGCAAAACAATCATTTAAAACCATTTTGTTTCTTTAAAGACGCCTTTGAAAGAAAAGATATTTAAAAATATGAATAGATTGGAATAAAATTTCGAAGACTCGAAGTTCTTTTCGAACTCAAATTTAAAGTTTAATTTTGTAATATTTAGGAGGATCTATTGGATATTAAAATGATATAATAGTATAAACTTAAATAATAAATAAATAGTAAATAAAAATATTAATTAGGATTATCAGTATATCATCAATATCAGTGTTGTGTTTGTTGTTGCCCCACAAAAATCTCAAAACACCCAAATAATAATAAAAACAAACAACATAATTTAAAAAGCCAATTCCCAAATCAAAAGCCAAAAAACATTCAGAAACAAAAAACATGTCGAACAATTGTGGGGAAGTAAAACATTAAATTTGTGTCTTGAAAATATGATGAAATTTACAACGGTTATTTTCGAAAAAAACATTTAATGTAATTTATTAATTTTGTTAAAGTGAACATGATCGAAAAGAGAGTAAGAGTAATATTGCAAAACATGAGAAAAAATGTATGTGATGTTAATTTTGATAATTTCAAAATTATGTGTAAGCATTTTGACAGTTATTGGGAGTGTCGTGTGAAGCATTGTTAATTAGGTCACGTTGCCCTAAAATTAATGTCCAATCGGCAGTCTCAATCAGCTTATTGAGAATTTTTGATTAGCATGATTTTATGCAATCATCATTTTTGTATTTATATACAGGGGAATTGATTATTAATTAGTGACCTGAAGATGGCGGTAGATCCGTCGAGATATATTGTCTTGAAATATATTTTTTAATGGATGAGTGTTGTTTTTAAAAGAAAATTATCATCCGGATTTCGTTTTATCAAAAAAAAACTGTGTTTAAATATTTTACTTTTTAAATTTATTTCAAAAACCTTTCACTTCATGTTTTAAAATTGTAAAAATTAAGTATGTGACGTTTAACAATACTCAAAATAAAATAACATTTTATTTTTTTCATTTACAGAATTATGGACAAGAAATCATTGTATGAAAAACACTTTGAGGCATATAAGCAAGCTTATCCTACTATTTCCAAACAACAAATTCAGCAAAAATTCAACGAATACTGGAATTCAATCAAAGCAAGAAATGATTTTCATGTGTTCTACGAATCGAAAAAGAACGTTTTCCAAGACGAAAGGAAAAAGTTCATTGGTGTCTTTCTTTACATCCAGTGCTAGTAAAGAAACCAGTTTGCCTTCAATAAGCAATTCTCGATCGAGAATGTCCCAAACAAAACGCCATTAGTCAACTGATTTCATTTATAAGAGCCGACATTGCTGGATATTCACTTAGAGATAATGCTGATTCATTAAATTTTGATGATTAAGTCAAGTTTAAATCTCTCAAACTGAAGCTAAAGGAATTAGAACAAAAACGACAAAAGGAATTTCGAGCTCAAAGAAAACGCTTGAATGATGACATTTTAACAGAGCATCCAGAAATTTCTTCAAAAATGCTGATTCGGTTTTGAAAGGGAAGACCTGATATTACGGATAAACACCCTGAACTGCTCACCACAATCATAAAAATAGCTACGTTAGGTGCAGCTGCTGATGAAAAACGTCGATGTGAAATTTTAAGAACTTTCAAGACTTTAAGTGAGCTTACTTATGCCTTGAGACAAAAAGGTTTTGAAAATGGTAGATCAACGGTGTATTATCATCTTCAACCTAGAAATGCTCAACAAATTCTCAACGGATATCAACAAATTGAAATATACTTCAATATTTCAAAGCCTTCATCTTGCATCACCAGAATCACCATATATGACCAATATTGTCCTAGTGTCAATGAAAAAATTCAATCAAGAACAATTAAAAAGTGTTAATATATATTTTGCATCCCTTACTTTATTAAGCAATCATAAAAAAATTCACTCCCGAGAAGTGATTTCTGCTGCTGCAAAGACTAGGACAAAACGAGTGCTACGTCAGCGTGAGAGAGAATGTGATCATTACGGAAGAATCACCAGGATTGGAGACAAGCGAATAGATGTTGTGACAGTAGATTCAACAATACATTTAGATAAATCATCCGAGGATTTCATAAGTTTCATGAGTTTTTGACTTAAATCAGCGTTTAAACCATTGGGAAAATGAATAAAGGATGTCTGTAAAAAATACAAAATTTATTTTTGAAAGTGTTTTGATTTTTAAAAATATTTCGGTACTTTGTGAAAAAATCATCAACTTTTATAAATAATTAAATTTTTTTAAATAATCTTTTTTATAAATAATCGAGTTGTGATTATTTTTTTATAAATAATCTAGTTGTTATTATTTAAAATTGAGTATTTTTATACAGGGGTATATTAATAAATAGCCGAATTTATTACATTGTTACAACTTTTGTGAACAATATATACAACGAAACTCTCAAGCTTTAGTCAGGATTTTCCAAATAGAAAACTTCTATATTTAATACAATTAACTTATTAAATTCAAATATTGTAAAACTAGATAATATTTGAAATATGATCATAACCTATCTTATCGTAGAAATAGGAAGATTCGTCTGATATTGCTTCAAATAGCCAAGTTCAAAATCAGAATAGATAACGGTGAGTATTTATTTTTGACGAGAAGCAAGGAAGCTTTAAGGAAACTCTAATTTCAGATGGGAAAAAGAGCATCTTGACCGTTTTTGAATTTATTTTTGTGTTACATTGTTTTGTTCTATCACTCTAGTGATAAGGAAATAATTATTATAAAGACCATTTCTCTCCATTGATATCAACAATATCGAATATCTGTCTCGATAAATCTGCGAATCATATCAACAGCGCCAACGGCGGGGAATTCGCTTTCTCCGTGCTATCATCGCGCCTCAGTTCGTTCGCCCTCAAATCGCATCGACATCATTCCGGAGCTGTCGGGCAAGATGGTGGCCCCCACTATATCTTAACGCCATCCGAAACCGGTGGGCTATTATTTTTTTTCAGCAGTTTCTCTCGATCCAATTCCCAGCATCGATTTACGACGATCGGGCCTGCCCAGGTCTCACGTAGACGATATGGCGCCCACTTCACAATGGACGACAAGAAATATTTGACTAAAGATTTATCTCGAGATTATTGTCTTTTGCAGTAATAACAAGCTATCGCAGTCATGAATAATATCAAATTCACAGACGCAGTGTGGACATTCAACGGATTCGGGGATTTGGAACTTTTTTGGGCAAGTAGTCGAAGAGGCATCACGGTCACGATCAAACTGGTAAGATCAGAAAACATATCGGATGCACTAACCAGAGTATCAAACAGTTGGTTTCCTATGATTAAAAGAAAATATGGTGTCTGCAATAATCATATCAGAAGCGCAACACAGGTGAGTCGACAGTTTGAAAAGACTACATGAAATCAACTATTTCGAAACAAAGTGCACCAAGTTCCTGGAGAGGAAATTGTAGAGCGCGAAAAAAGTCTCGGAAGATCAAGTCAAATCAGAGGTGAAAAGACGCGCAACCAGTGCGCATCAATCGATCCTGCACCAATCCAGTGTGACGAAGGAGAGCTCAATTCCAAAAAGACGTGGGTTCGACCAGCGATAAACGTGACACGTAGAAAGGAAAAATTTCCTAACGGTGGTCGATTGTGGTCCGGGTCGTTTCATGAAATTGCGCCAAATCGACTCGGATTATGAAGAATATGTCTATAACATAATGGCTTGCGTTATCCACGAGTTTGGATAGCCGGAAAAAGTTATTTTAAATAATTTCAGAACTTTCAGAGGAAACGGGATTTAAAGACTTTTCGAACAATCAGGAGTAGATGACAAATTCAGATGGGGAACCAATCAAGCGGGTACGTCATTATACAACGGCGTCACAACACAATCAAAAGAATGGTAACTCAAAGTGAAACGGTTAGGTACAAACAAATACAGCTTAACAGAAACCTCTCAAAAAATTTTCATTTCAAGAAAAATTGAAAATAGGCAATCCAGTTTATTAAAAATTTATTGTGGGTTATTAAATTTGTCAGAGACTGAGACAAAGTTTATGATCACTAAGTCATTTCAGATGCCACTTCTTCAGGCTATGCGTTTGGATAACATCGGATAGCTCTCAGTAGTAAATTTAATACTATTTAACATTCTAAAAAGCTTTAGTTAAAAAATTTGACAGGTAAGAAATTATTTGGCATGCGTTATTTTTAAGAACAATAAAAAAATTTAAACAATATACACAAAATAATGATTCATTTTCCTGTAAAAATAACAATTTTATTATAAAATGCAAAAACATAAATGTTTATGAGTAAAGAAAATATAAAAAAAATATTAAAATACTCAAAAATAAATTACCTGAAATCGGAAAAAATGTCTTCTTTTTCTTGTTTATTAAAACAAAATTTTAAATTTTCTATACAAAAAAAAGTAAATATTATTAACTAAATAATATTTAAAAAAAAAGATTTTTTAAGTAAAGTAAATAAAAAATACATTAATAATTTTTCAACAATATTAAATCTCATTTTAGATTTTTTTAAGTAACATAATAATTGACATTTTTAATATTATATTAATTTTATGATAATTATTTTGATTGAAAAGCTCAATTTTTTATGATAATAATTTTCAAAAACAAAATACTTTTGAATACAAAAATGAATGTAAAAAAATAATAATGATTACATTTATTTATACCGTATTTCTTCAGGTGGAAAAAAGTTTTAATTAATTAACTAACGTAAATTAATCGTACTTATGCTTTAACATTTACTTACCAAATAAATTTGAAAACAGTTTGTACTTTATTAACCAACAGTACTCACAAGTGCCACAGATTTTACAAAGTAATTTATGTCCATCAGTAAGGCTAAAGAACACTAATGTTAAATCCTTTGGCGGTTAACCCTAATGTGGCCGAAACTATTTCCTTTAGAAAAAATGAATTTTTGATATTAATTCTGGTTTATTATATCTAAATAACTTGTTCTACATTAAAAAATATTTTTTGTTTCATACGGTCTTTTTACAATAGGGACGGTGGAAACAGAGGCTACACTTTGGAATTATCAAATTGATGTAAAAAAATATTTGAGCAGTATTCTTTTAAAAGGACAGTGGCCCCATTCGGGTTAACCCGAATTCATTTAATATAACACAATTTTTTCTGGTACTTCAAAATACCAACGCCCAACCAAGTGACTAAAACATTGTAATTTACATTTTTACAATTACTCAATGACTTTCAATTTTAAATTAACAATAATTAAAAAAATGTTGATAATTTTAATCAACTTATTTAAAGTTTAAGAGTGTTTTCGGATGATAGAAATGTTATCGTGACAGGGACTGTACGTACAGCGTGCTGATAAAAAATGATATTGAAAAACATAAGCCAAAATCTATTTTGTATAAAAAACGATTTTTCAAACATGATTATTTTTGATTGAGTATTAATTATTCAATTTTTGTGCTCAATTAATTACAATTTAAAGATTTTGACGATGACCGAAAAATAAAATAAGATTAATTGTAATAAAATTAAAATTTAAAAATAAGTTAACTTACAAAAATTAATGCTTTATTAATTATATTTCGTTTACACAATTTTAATTTGAAAATTTTGTTCACTATATCAGCCTTCCCCTTTGAAGTACGGAGCGCACATTGTGGACTACTTGGTTACTGGGATGTTGAGGAGAGGGATTGTGTCGTTGTCCTTGAGGGATATGCACGGTTTTAATTTGGATAAATTAACTGTGCGAGAAGTACCGTTGAATTCTATTGGGGCCGTGTTGTTGGCGGTGTTGAGTTGTAGCTTACGATGAGGACATGAGTATCTAGGTTAGAAAGAGGAGGGTTGCTCACGGATAAGACAAACAAATTTTGCTGCCATGATATCCCTCAGTACATAACCTTGAGACGTTCCTTTGTCGGTTGGTCCGGTATCAAGAAATGTTACCGGGCCAGTTGTAACATTAGATTGTCTTTGTGGCAATCATTGAAGAAGAGTTCGTTGACTAGGGATATGTTAGATCCAAAAAGTTACTGGGCAGGTGATGTCCCATCGTGACTACTGGAAATGTTTTGCAAACCTAAGAGAATGAATGGCAATTGTTTGTCCAATGTTTGTTGATGGACATGGTAATTTCTTCCATGTCCGATGGAATCTTTCAACAAGGCCATTTGACTGAAATTGAAACACTGTCGTTCGAAGCCGCTGAGTACCCAATTGTTTCAGGAGGTTTGTGAAGACGCAGATTGGAATTGACGGCCTTGATCCGTGATGATGCGTTTGGGTACACCAAATGTGGTTACCCAGTTGTTGACAAATAAATCGACGATTGTCTCGGTGTTAATGTTACTCAAGAGAAATACCTCCGGCCAGCGCGTGTTGCGATCAATAATTGCAAGAAAATACGAATATCCATAGCATAGTGGGAGGCGACCGACAATATCCATGTGAATGGTATCGAAACGACTACCAGTATGAAAATTGATGATCTTAGGTTTAGTATGATGGGTTACTTTATTAACCTGGCATTGAAAACATGCTTTGCACCATAATTTGTCGTCGCGTCGCATGAAGGGCCACACCACTGTGGTGCACAGTAATTCATATGTGATCGACGAACCTAGGACAGTAGTTGACCATCACTAGGAAACTGTACAAGGCGGTAACCGTTTCTGGTCGGGGAATCTCCATGATAGCTTTGATGCGATCTAGCAGTGAACGGATGCCATCTTGTAATAGCATGTGCCCCAGGAATTCAATATTGAGTTAAAAAAATGAAGGTTGTCTTGGCAATCGAAGTTTCCTCAACTGGGATTTGGTGATACGCTTTGACCAAGTCCAGGGAGGAAGACTTTACAATTCCCGAAACTTTGAAGGATATAGGTGATGAGAGGCATCGGATACGAGTCAGGGATGATAAATCTGTTCCAACCCTTTTAATCACCACAGATGCGTAGAGAACCATCTTTCTTATTCACGATCTGTAATGGGGCGGCCCACGGGGAGCTTGAACGACGTGTGATTCCTGACTCCTCAAGCTCTCTAAATTCTTTTTATTCTAAGAATCTCATCTATTGCGACAACTCTCGATGTCGCTGGCGCACTGGAGAACATGGTTCTGTGACTATGACGTGATTGGAAGTGCAGCTGTGGGATCTATCAACAAGTTAAAACTTGCTCATCACATTAGGAAAGTTTTTGTTCAATGTATTCGGTCGTATTCAAAACAAAAGAACAAATTTTAGGTGATATGGGTGTGGCGTGTGGAGTTTCCAGAGTGTGACTAAGAATGAGTCTTTTGTTGTTACAGTCTATCAGCAAGTTAAAGTGACTGAAAAAGTCTGCTCCAAGTATCGGTTGTGTGACATCGACAAAGGTGAAATTCCAGGTGAATTGCGATTCTAAGGTGGCAAGCTGGAACGATAATTGCATTGTGCCATACGTGTACCAACTGATCCGTTGGCGGCTGTGAGACGGTGGTCGGAACGACTGTTTCGGTGTTGGAACGTTCTGGGTAAAACGGATATGGCTGAGATAGTGTTGGCCAAAAACGACGCTATATTGGTAGAATGATCGTTGATGGTGACATTATACGTGAAGATGCTGTAGCAATTATTTACGCCTTCTGAGTCATCTGCAAAGGCTGAAGACGAACTTCGTTTTTTGACTGGGTGAAAGAGCAATCTTGCGCACACCGCTTTGCCTGCTGACCGAAACGGGAGTGGTAAATACATGTGTTGTCCATGTCGAGGTTGTTTTAGTTTTCTTACCACGTGCAGCCTGGGTGACATTTCCTGGCTTCGTTGCCGAACTTCATATGATATCAAAAAAGTTTGGTATTAGAAGACCGGTTTCGGTCGGTGGACGACTGTCAGTGCTGACTGTCCTTGTGTCTACCATGGTGGAGAGCTGCTAGCTGGGTGTTAATCTGTCGTATTTGCATTTGGAGTTCTGCAATTTGGTCAATAGATTCGGAGGGATTGGGACCAATTGGTGTTTGGATTGTCGGTAAGGTGACCGTGAAGCAGATGAGTGAAATGGAATTTTGTGTGACCATGACGTTGTCAGCTATTTTGGAGACCTCATGGAGATCAGTGCTTGCTGTGCCAGCCAGAACAGCTTGAACCAGTGTCGTAGAGTACGGAGAAAAATAGTTTCAGCATCTCATTCCGGCTGCCTTTTGTGACATCTGGTGAATGATTTCTATATCCGCGATGAGCTTTGCCAGGAATATTGATGGTTTCTGATTTCCGAGAGATTGAGACTGAAAATAGGTGTTGAAAACTTCGTCGGGCGATGGTTGAAAGGATTTTAGGATGTGCCGTTTTAATTCATCAAAGGTTTGTTCGTGAGATCCTATGGTGGACGCGTGTTCTGCAACAGACTGCATCAGTTTGGAGAGTAAAGCGTATAGGGTGTTGTGAAACATTGCGATTTGATTTGTTATTCGCTGAATCTTGAAACGCATTTCAAGGATATTTAACCATCCTTTCTAGGATCCTTTCGAATCTAGAAAATAAGTCAGTGGAGCATGTGGCAGATAAATTGTGTTTGTACTCGGATCTGGCTCTGGAGTTTGTTGCGTTCCCCCTGCAGAATGTGGTGTAGCGTGATGTATGCCCGATCAGGCATACCGTATGTGGAACAGGATAGATGGAAACTTAATGGCTTTGCACCCCACATTAACCAGACGTGATTTTGTGCTTCATGGAATAAAGACGCTATGGTCTCGGATATTTGCACATCAGTGACGATAAGGAGTGTCTAGTTTTGTTTTGGCCTTTTAAGTGACAGAGTAATAAATGAACTTTGTGGGTGGATCCTGTGTTGTCCCTGTTAGTATTTAGGATAGATTTTTGAAATTGGACCCCCCTTGTTGAATGTGCGCGTTTAATCCCATTTATATAAATATTTAAAGAAAAAAATTAAAGTGTTGCATAGTTCAAAAAAATAAATTGTAAATCGTCAAATTAGATGTAATTATGTGATAAAATGAGAAAAATTAAAAGAAATCTAACGGGAAGTGATCGTCAAAATCAAAAAATTGAAAAAAAATCAGGCTTACGCGGTTGACTGACGGAGTGTTGTCTTTATGAGTTGCATCGCTTGTGGCTTCAACGAGTCTCGGAGTCAACTTCGTCACGAGAAAAGCTGTGCCTGTTCCGGAACGGCGGCGGGATCTGTGAAATGCTGAGTGTAAAAATAGTAATTTGTAGATTCACCAAATACACTATTTTTACTAAAATAAATAATATCTCAACAAAGTTTAAACTAGCTTAATCCAAAATATATCACAATGATGGATTAACCTAGCCTCCACAAACGAAAAAAAATAATAGTCAAAAGTAAAAAAAACAAAACTCAATTAAATTACAAACTTTAATAAGTAAAGAAAACATTTGCATACTTCATTAACATACACGGTAAATAATTATTTAATAGACAATTTTTAATTCAATATTTATTATTGTAATCAATTTTTAATTTTAATATTTAATTACAGTCCAAAGATTTCATGTGATCATTGGAATTTAGGGAATCATATTGTTCGCACTGGATTTCGCTATCTTCACATAAATTATCTTTACGCAACGTTGAATTGGCTGACGATAAACTAATTTGTATGAGATAGTTAGGATTAAATTGTTTTTTTCGATAGTTTCTTCAGAATATAAATTTGCGTATCAAATGAATCCATGTAATAACTTTCATCATAATATAAAAGCTCATTATTATAACTAACATTTGATCTATAATAAAGACCTTTAAGGTTGTCTCGACCTTCATTATTAAGTAATTCACTACCAGCAGCTCCGACATTAGATTCAAAATCTGCGATTAAAAAGAAAACATTAAGCATAAAAGAAAAACATACTTTCATGATTTAGAACCAAAAAGTCTATCGTATAGATTTAAAGGTGAATTTTTTTAAATCTAATAAATTTTCGCCAAAGAAATTTTTTTCCATTCAAAATATCTTTCAAATAATGAAGAGGTAAAATAAATTTTGCTTTTTTTAAATTTAACATTGTAAATATTAGTAAAGTCAAAAGAATCAGACATTAATTATTATTAATCTGTTGGAAGCTTCAATATTTAAATACATTAAGTAAGGCATTAATTTTGTCTTGAGCGAATTTGAAGGAAATAAATTTTCATATACATTTTTTTAAAAACTGTGAACTGGATTTCGAAAAATATTTTTATCTCTTCATCTATATATACAATTTAAACATGCATAGGTCAACACTTCACAGAAATTACAAACGCGCCATAGACAATGAACAAACAACTACGCACATCCACCATCAAACAATCATGTCTAGGACAATACTTTACAACAATTAAAAAGAAACCATAGAACTATTCAAAGGTATCATCAACGATATGAAAAAAATTGCCAGCTCATCTCTTGACCCGTGGCAAAAATTAGACGCATACAAAGTCTTCATTCACTCGCGCCTAATATTCTCATTCCGAAATTACAATATTCTGAATAGAGAACTTACCAAATATGGTCATGCAGACGTCAAGAACAAAGTCTTTGACTACGGTCTTGACATAGAGATCAGAAAGATCATAAAGCCTATATGCAGACTTCAGCCAACAGCCTCCAATGACTATCTCTATGCTGGGAAAGAATATGGCGGACTCGGACTCGTTGAAACCCGCGATGAATATGCCATACAATCAA
>MQRK01229336.1:34410-48030 GCA_001938485.1 Girardia tigrina
TGTACACAAGTATAATCACAAGTACCATGGTTACCGTAACCATGATATGTAACATTTTAATATTAGATATTATACTATGTTATATTATTTTATATTATGTTATATTATGTTATATATTATATTATTATATTATATATACACATTAGAAACCATCATTGTTATCTTACAAACCATGAAAAACACCTTAAAATCATGAAAAATACCTTAAAAATCATCGAAAACATGTAGAAACCATTAAAATTACACAAAAAAGTGCAAAAAATCAATTCTATACATGTGCTGCACATTAGCTTATCAATAATGCACACGTGCTCATCAATACTGCACTAAGCCTAGACTGCCTAGGCTGCCTATACAATAAGTTTGTACAATAAGTTCACTATTGTACAAAGTGCAATGTATTCATGTTTTAATATAATATAGTGTAAAGTGGGGCAGAATGCCCACAGTGGGCAGAATGCCCATAGGGTATAGATAGCGAAGCAAGCAAAATATCGAAAATCTGTCTGAATACATGTATAGTAACCCATAGGTAAATAGTCGGAATATGATCTTAGATTCTCGAAAAGATCAATACATAGTGCTTAATTGATATGTTGTGTATTATAGTGTAAAGTGGGGTAGAACTCTCATATGGTTTTACATGACGAAGCAAGCAAAATTTTGAAAATCTGTTTGAAAACATGGAGCCCTAGGCAGTAACTCATATATGAATAGTCAGAATATGATCTTAGATTTTTGAAAAAAAAATCAATACGTAATGCTTTTTCGAACATATGCACATTATGTATGTAAATATTATATTATAGATATGTATTATACTATGTTATCAACCAATATGGTATCAACTATTCAAAACATGACCGTATCCAAGGAAATCACCTCTTGTACAGCCATTTGTATATAAAAACCTTCAAAACTACCTTAACAGCAATAAAAAGTGACCCAAAATTGTATCAGCCTTTCAAAAAGTGAACATTTTAATATACATATGTATTATATTATTGTTATGTACAATCACTATTTGTGTCATAAACTATTTACTGAAGAATCATCACAATATCAATCATTAATATTATTATATTATTGAACTATATACATATAGTACATTATATACATAGTATATGAAGACAAGCTGTGATCATATAGTAATTCACAATACAGCTCAAATGTTATATTGTTCAATGAACGTTATCTTAAAACATGACACTGTTCAATAAAAGTTATACAAAAGTTATATATCTTGATATAATAACATTACACTGTCTAAATATATAAAAATACTTATATAGCTTTTTATTAATTTGTTTTAATGTATCATTTATAGTAAATAGACGCAAGACGAGAGTTTGAATTTTAGATTCTTCAAATAAGGAACAGGGTGGGACTTTGAATTGCTAATTCTCTAAATATAGTCAATTTTTGGTACAAAATCATGCCAATATGTTTTACACTTTGCTTGCCTAGGCTAGTCTAGGCTAGCCCTTGATCAATCCAGTTTACCTATCATATCACCAATACTAGTATACAATCTATTGCAGTCATAAATGATTATGGTCAACATATTAATACTATGGAAATATATGAATATGAGCGATATATAGTCTGCTGTGCAATATAAAGATGTACAAATGTGTAATTATTCAACCTTTTCGTTGACTTTGATGTTTTATGTTATGTGTATAATTAAATGAGTAGAGGTAATCATACTATAAAACATGTATTACATATATCTTCATCATTGACAAAATGCACATATTACATGGTTTTACATGAAAATCATGTATTTGTCTATGTTTTTCAGTAATTAATGTATATCATTATATGAGTAGAGGTAATCATACTATAAGACATGTATTACATATATATTCATCTAATGTAATGTTTTAAGATAACGTTCATTGAACAATATAACATTTGATGTGGTATTCATTAGGTTTTATAATGTCATTATATGAAGATATATAACTTTTATATAACTTTTATTGAACAGTGTAATGTTTTAAGATAACGTTCATTGATCCATATAATGTTATAATTATACATGTATACCTCATTTCTATATAGGGTTTATTAGATTGTGTAATGTTATTATATATGATATTCATTAGACATTGTAATGTTCTTATATCAAGATATATAACTTTTATATAACTTTTATGGAACACTGTAATGTTTTAAGATAACGTTCATTAAACAATATAATGTTATAATTATACCTGCACACCTAATTTTTATATAGCGTTTATTCGATTGTGTAATGTTATTATATATGACATTCTAAGGTGTATATATAATATAATAATATAATATATAACATAATATAACATAATTTAAAATAATATAACATAGTATAATATCTAATATTAAAATGTTACATATTATGGTTACGGTAACCATGGTACTTGTGATTATACTTGTGTACATTAGATGATTATACAGATGTTATGTATTATATTGATGCATGCTTGAAGTACAATAGAAGTTTTTACATGTAGATTTTACATGTAAAAATAAAATGTTATGTATCTTAGTTACGGTAACCATGGTACTTGTGATTATACTTGTGTACATTAGGAGATTCATGAGGTATTGTTTGATGGTAAACAACATGCATATATCATATGGGTTTCAGATATATACGAAAATATAGATTTTTGAGCACTTTTTTGATAATTTCAAAAATATTCTCAAAAATCAATTTATCAGCACTTTTTCGAAAATGTTGATGTTGAATCTGAATGTCCGTATGTGGGTTCCTCCCTAGGGTTTCAAGTGCATCAGCACTTTTTTGATATTCTGATTCCTTGTACATTTAAAATCAATGTGCACTTTGTGCAAATTTGTACATTATGCTTATTATAGAGAAAAGTAATCAATATATGAAAATTTGAATTGTATATTCAAATAGAGAATCAAAATGTGCATCAAACACATGATATCGATTTTTGACCCCAGTACTTTTAAAAAATTTAATGTATTGATTTTTGCACTATTGCACATGTGCAACTTAAAAGCACTGTGCTAACACATTAGAAATGTTTGGCAGATTGTGCAGTATCGATTAACACTTTAAAAATATCGATTAGCACATTTGGGTACTGTGCAGTAATCGATTAGCACTTTTTTCTACGGTCCTTAGTTACGGGGTTACGGTTACTATGGATACGGGAACCGTATCCATGGTTAAAACCGCCTTGGATCATAGTACCCGTTACTAATGTAAAACGCTCCTTGGTTACCGTTACTATGGTAACCGTGACCTTGGTTACCGTCACCAAGTGAACCGGAACGGTATTAACTTTATGTCTATTAACTTTATGTCTGTATATAGACATAACCCAATAACCCACAACCCATACAGCCCAGTATGGGTGATTCCCCACTGTCTATATATAGACATAACCCAATAACGCACAACCCACCCAACCCAGTATGGGTGATTCCCCACTGTCTATATATAGACATAACCCAATAACCCACAGCCCACCCAACCCAGTATGGGTGATTCCCCACTGTCTATATATAGACATAACCCAATAACAACCGTCGACCAATCAGAAGCGTTGCTGCCTAGGCTATGGTGATCGTGACCGTTGCTGTCTAGGCCATGGTAACCGTGACCGTTGCTGCCTAGGCCTTGGTAACCGTGCGCGGTAACTGGTTACGTTGCTATGGAAACCGTGCGCGGTAATTGGTTACGTTGCCATGGTAACCGCGCGATAACTAGTTTCACCACCAATGGTCCAGAAATTACATCAGGTGGTCCAGAAAGCCCATTTTTCCCCTTCTAAGGAACGAGAGGAGGATTTTCAGGAGTAATTGGAGATAGATTCGTTAAGGCGTATAATAAATGTGTGGATAAATATTTCGAAAAAAAATATTTCAGATTCTATTAAATATTCTAAACTTTTTTTATGATGATTATAATAAATGTGAAGATAAAGAAAATTTTGATTATAAAAAATATATATCAGATAATTTCGAATATAATATTATAATTGATGAATTTAAGATGACAAAAGATAAATTTAATTTTGATTTTAAAAAGTTTTTTAGGAAAAATTTCATATTCTATTTAGGTACAAACTCTTTATAGGCAACTGCAATGTGTAAATCATTACCAACAGGAGAAATGAATTGGTGTAGAGAATTAAATTATAGAAGATCTAAAGAAAGGTCAGCATATGGATATGTTTATGAAGTTGTTCTTGAGTATCCTGATGAAATAAAGAAAAAAATCATTTTATTATCCATTTTTTTCCTGAAAGAATAATTCCAGATACTCCTTATGAGGAGTTATCAGAATACGAAAAAATCGTTTATCCTTCAAGAAAGACAAAGACTGAGAAACTTGTTTTAAGTTTACATGATAAACATAATAATATTGTTGAAGGTAGAACTCTAGATTTATATCTTGATCAGGGAATGATTCTTAAAAAAATATATCGAAAATTGATTTATATAAAATCTACTTGGCTTAAATCATGCATTGAATTTAATATTGAAAAAAGAAATAAAGCTGAAGAAATAGGAGACAAATTTGGAGATTGCTTATTCAAACTTTCAAATAATTCATTCTATGGTAAAACTCTTGAAAATGTTAGGAATCACTATAATATTAAAATAGTTAATAATGCGAAGACATTATAAAAGCTTGTTAGCAAACTAGGATTCAAAACGGTTAAGGCCTTCACAAGAAATTTATGTGCTGTGGAAATAGAGAAAAATCAGTTATACTTTAATAAATTTAATTATATCAAATTTACTATTTTAGAAATATCAAAATTAGTTATGTATCAATTCGCTTATAATGGTTTACAACAATTACGGGATTTTGAATCTGGAAATATAAAGATCCATTGTAGTGATTCATTAATGAATTCAAAATGAATCAAATTTAATGAATTTTTCACAAAAATTATTTCATTTTAATTAATAATAAACTATCTGTGAACTATAATTTTTACAAAAATTATTTCATTTTAATTAGTAAAAATATTATCTATAAACTTAAATTTTTTATTTAAAAAATTATTTCATTTTAATTAGTTGAACATTATTTTTAATTTATCTAAAATATAAATATGATTTTTAATTTAAAAATATCAAAAATTTGAAGTTCACCAAAAGGAACCCCAACAATTATTAAAAGTTATAAATCAGCCATACTTCGGTATGGTTTTTTGTTATTTCTATATCTCAATAAAAATGAAAAAACTTATTAACTATTCTTATTTTTCTCTTTTCCTCTTCTTCATCTGGTTTTTCTAATATCTTTTCATAAATATTAAGGAATTTCTTATTATACGATTGAAAATATCTTTCTAATGTATCCGTTAGTTTATTGATATCTTCCAAAGGTATCTCTGGAAGATTCGTTTTGATAAAAAATAATTTTATTTTTGTGTTCCATTTTCTTTGAAAAATAAAATAAATTTATCGATTTTGACTAATATAATTTATTTGAATTTTAGAAAATTTGGTCTAAAATAGGTAAAATCTCGCTAAAAATGGTCAATTTTCATACAAAAATATTGAGAAATATTGAAAATTTGGATAGAAATTAATAAAAATAGTGAAAATTTGGCTAAAAATAGTAAAAAGTGGTCAATTTTCATACAAATTTTTGGGATAGGGTACTATACCCACGATTTATATACCACTCCTAGGCCAAGTGAACTAGAACCGTTGCTAAGGCAAGCGAGAAAATTGCTAGGGAAATAGCGACCGTTACAATGCTATCCGCGACCGTTTTTTAGTGAATCGTGGCCGTTGTCATGGTAACGGGCGACCCCTAAAACCTTGTGGGTTTTTTGACCACATTCCCCCACGGGAGGTAGGTCGGTAACACATAATTACCTTTTTACCGTGGTTAAAGATGCGTTTCCATTGTTTACTGTACCAGTTTCCATAGTAACCGAGAAATGTCATTGGTTACCGTGGACCATTCCCATGGAAACCGCGGTTATCGGAAAATTATCGATTGAGGGCGAATGCTTATTTTCCCCCTACTCTATTGATTATCTATTTTATTGATTATTGATTTTTTATAGGATTATTGACTATCGATTTTATTGATCATTGATTTTTTTCGGATTGGATCGGACACCATCCTTGCGAGGGTGAGGGAGAATGCCCATTTACATTCCTGTAACCTTGCGAAATCCTCAAAATTGTTTGGGAAAATTTTCATTTTTGACGAATGTCTCTATTCCTATATTGAGAATATCAAGAAATTTTCGAGTTTAGATTTAATATGGAGGCATGGTTTTCGAAGATCCGAAGAATTTCAATTTTAGAATGAAAACCTATATTTAAAGCAACCTAAATAGTTACAGAAGTCATGGAATGTATCAACAAAGTGATAGATTTCAATAAACACGCTTAACAGGGTGATGAATCTGAAATGTACATTGATCATATATCAGTCTTCTGTGTGTTTCATACAATACCAAGTTTAGCACCAATTCTGGTGCATTTTGATCCATCTCTATTTGATAGACATTTTTAGCAGGTCTGTCATAATGTTTTGAGATCCTAGATCCATCTTCTGTAATCTCTCAACCATCATAAAATTGAATGACGAGATAGACTGTCGGAGCGTTTCTATCATTGGTGGGAATGGTCGAATTTTCTGATTGATTTTTGGTATTGATGAAGGAGGAAACGACATAGAACTTTCCATGGATTCACAAAGATTGTCGCCATTGCGTTCAATGTCTATGATAACGTTTTGCTGAGTATTTTTATTTTGAGGTAATAATTAGCAAAATTATATATATTTATATATACATATATTATTTATATATATTATTTATTATATATATATATATTAATTATTTATTATATATATATATTATATATTAGTTATTATATATATTATTTATATATATTATTGTTACTTAGTAAAGAAACAAATTTACGTTATTTATTTTTTTTTAAATTAAAAAAATGTTATCATAATCAACTATTTTTTTAAATTACCCAATTTTTATAAATAATCATTCTAAAAAATGATTTGAACTTATTGTGATTATATATTTTTAAGTATTTATTCAGGTCAGACTAGCTGTCTGCTACGGGTACCATGTAAGCCTGTAATACCTGTCCCATGGTCGAATGGCTGGCCACTAAACTGGTTCCCTCACCAAGAGCAACCTAGGTAAAGATGGTGCGTGGAAACCTGGCAGGAGGAAAAAGGAAACCTACCAAAGGCGGATGAGGTCCTTGGAGCCAACGGCCGTCCATACTTTGATAGGCGATAGGCAACACCAGGTTCCTTGCCTACTGAAAAACTCAACAATAGGAAAAACTAAGTCATAAAATGCTTGTACATAATTGATTGCATCCGCGGCCCAACGGCTACGGTACCAAAAAAAATTAAATTTAAATATTTTTCATTTTTATGAACTGGCTATTTTTTTTGTCACAGATATTTATTTGGAAAAATATTTACATTATATATTTACGGAATTTTAATATTGAATAAAAAATAATAAATAATATATGAGAAATATTGTCAGTAAATCTGTAATGCGTTTAGGGGGTCCCTTGTAAATTAATTTGTAATTCTATTTCATCCCTACAGTGCAATGAGGTTTTACAAGTTTAAACTGATTTATGACTAAAAATAATAATATTTTGTGTTCAATAGGTTGCAGAAAGACCGACGTAAATGTAAAAAATGTTTCTGCTCATTTTGTTTCTTTTTTCCTTAAAAAAAGTTTCTTTAATTATATTTCCTCATTTTTAATAACGTAATTTTGTGTAAATGTGATAATTGTGATACACCATTTCCTTAAATAAAAATATTTGTTTTTATATTTCAAACATTTTATGTAGAAAGTACAAAAACCATTTTTAAAGTGAGTTATTTATTATTATTTTAAGATTTGCTTTTTATTTTTATCTTTATGAAAGTTTTAAACTGCAAAATTATTTTGTAAAGTTTACCGATTTCCTTTTTTCAGTGAAGCAAAAGCGACTTGATTTATAAATGGAAGAAAAAATACTTTCAAAGAAAAATAATTTGACTTAAATATCATTTAGAAAATGAGGAAATTATTATTTGAAGAAATATTTATTTAAATTATTATATATTATGAAATAGAAAAATAAAAAATAAAACGTATACAATATTAATATTTTTAAGAATATATTTCAGGTACACTAACAAAATTATATATTTTCAAATGTCGCCTAGAATAATTTGTAAATAATTTATAAATAATCATGAATTATTTTTTATTGGTAAATATTAAATTAGACAAAATTCGATAATTTTTAAAATTTTTATGTCTTCCATAAATAAAATGTTTAATATATTTCCTTAAAGATTTATTGTGTTTTTTTCATTTATAAATATTTATAAAATATTTGCAATATATTTAGTTCATAATAATAAAAAGTATTTTATAAATATGATTCTACCATTATTTTCTAGAGAGATCGTTTTAGAATTTTAAATGGTAAATATATAATAGATTATAAAATATAATTTTCTCTGAACTTATTTGAAATTATTTAACTAATTATTTTACTTATAATTGTGGTTTAATTTCTTTATGTAATAACTTTTAACAATTGAACACTTAAAATTATATAATATAATTTTTTTATTAAATAAAATCATATTATAAGAAGTTGCGTAAGGACGTTAATAAATTATAATTAATTTGATTTTTCGGTGACTTCTATTATTTTTAGAATTTATAGTAAACGATTTCGACAACTTTTTATAGTTACAAATATTATATTTTTATTATTTATGTTAAGTTTCTCAAGTATTTTTCTGAAAACGTCCTGGAAATCATTTAAGAGATAAAATTGAATATTACATTCAGATTCTTTGAACATCATCCACTAAAAAATCAAAATATTTCTAAAATTAATAATGTAATAAAATTGAAATATCTTTAACCAAAAGAAATACTTTTAAATTTTCTTAAAAAGATATTAAACTGAAATTAATTATTATTGGAAAAATAAATTTAGTTCTAGAATATTAAGAAGTCATAAATAAGTTTAAAAAGAAAATTAATTAAAATTATTTTTATTAAATATTCTTATTACAATAAAAATACGTATTAAAGAGTTATAAGAGATATTTATAATAATTTTGAAATTTATAATATTCCTAAATTAAAATAAATTCACACTTATTTCGACTTATAATTATTTATTTATACATTTATTCTTTATTATAAATATTCATTATAAAATAAAAAATTGTTCTTAATTTTTAATTATTAATAACTTATTTATCATATTACCATATTATCTAAATTGGTATTATAAAACTTTTTAACAAGTTTTCATTAATGTTTCAAAATAAAATTTTGTATTTTAAGAATTAAGAATTTTAAAAAAATTCAAAAATTGTATTATTTATTAATCATAAAGATATTATTATTGATGAGATGACGCGAAGTCACTCCGATGTATGTGGCATTACACCCCTTACATGTATATTGGTAAATGAGATCCGAACACAATTCTAACAGTGTTGAAGATTTATTACTAAACATATCTTCAATATTTTGGGTACGGGAGATTATTTTTAAATGTATAGTATTATCTACTGCTTTTAAAATAGAATTTTAAATGTTTTAAAACCTTTTAAATAATGTATGGTTAAAATATAAGACTTTCATCACATCGCCTATATCTATATGAAAGAGCACATGAACGAAAAATAAGGCATTTAATCATATTTCTACGATATTGAGATTCACAAAAACTATGCGGTGTTGTATATAACGCCATATCAGTTTTATTTCTCAGTCTCATAAGAACCAATCTTCCTCTCAATTAACAAATCCAGAAACGAAAATTTATTGTCATTTTATGTCTCCATAATAATCTTTACATTTGGGTGCAATGCCACATATATTGGAGAGACTTCGCGTCAACTCTTTAAGAGAATCCGGGAACACAGTCCTAAGGAAAGTGGCTTAAGAAAGTGACGTATTGATTGCACAATCGTTACCGGCAGTATATAAGTACAGTCATAGTTTATATAAGATGACGGTTAATCCGTCGAAATTGATAAACATTTTAAATTGGCTTTCGACTTTAATAAAAATAATTATTGATACAAGTTATTCTTATTCCTTTTTTATATTCATTAAATTATTTTAGCATTGCTTTTTATTACGTAAAAAACGATAACAAATTCATTTTATAAAAGTTTAAACACAAATTACTAATAGTCATTGTTAAATAATTATTTTTATTAATATAGAATTATTATAAGGATTATTGTAAATTCATTATAATCATGTTTGATATTATAATTTATTACTTCTATATTAATTATCTTATTAAAACATTTTTGATTAGTTTTTTAATTTATTAATAGAATATATAATATTAATTAAAATATTTTTAAAAATCAAAAAAATTCAAAACTATTATAACTAAACTGTGATTGAATTTTCTAAATAAATAATTTTGCGGGATGAAATTTTAACTAACTCCTCATAATTATCATAAATATTAAAAAAATTTTTTATTAGTATATTAGTAATTTTTTATTGCAAAAAAAACATAGTAAATATTCTTATTATAATAATTAAAATATTGTTCATCTTTATTAATATTGTATTCGTTATATTTTTTTTAAATTCTTATTATAATATTACTTTGATTATAAATCCTTATAAATTTATTAAATTATGATTATTTTATTAAAAACATTATTTTGTTGTTACTAATTTTGATTATAACTTTGAATAGTACTATCTGAAGAACATTTTGTAAATTAATTAATTTACGAATATAGAAATGAACAATAAAATCACAATGTTTGATACATTTCCTTAAAAATCATCTTCTTTTTGATTTAAAATTAATTTGAAATAAGTTGAAATATATTTATTTAAATAAATATTATTTTATTATTGAGTGAGAATAAGCATATAAAATTAAAAGTATTTCATCTAAATATAATTCATCCAGAATCTTTCAGAAGTCGTTCTGGATGTTAAATAGTAAATATATAATAGATTATAAAATATAATTTTCTCTGAACTTAATAATTATCTCATTAAAAAATTTGAAACTACTAAATTATATTACTAATTATTTTATCAAGGTTTGAGGTTTTTTATTTTAATATAAATGATTTAAAAATTTAAACACTTTAATATAAAATAATAATATTAAATAAAATCGAATAATAAGAAGTTGTGTAAGGACGTTAATAAATTAAAATTCATTTAATTTTTTTGCTGACTTTTCCCTTTTTTACAAGCTTTTATTACGTTTCATTTGTTTGTCTGTCTGGATGCATCAAATCTTGCGATCGAAAATTCATCCACTTCCCATTCACCTAGCGACATGAAACTTTCAGCACTGATGTATTCTAGGTGACAATACACTTTTTCACTGTCACTGCTCATCTACCGCCTTTAGTTTGGCCGCAAAAAGTAATTAAAGTGTCGTTCTCATGTTTTCCTCAGTAGTAGGCTTTGAAATTTGCTACATCTAAATGCAAATAGAAAGTGGGTTTTCGCCTAGTAGGCTTAGATAATTCAGTCACAAAAATGTGGGAAGAGGGTGAAATAGATACAGAACCGCAAACATATGACAAATTATAAAAGCTTGTACATCAAAAATTTTTTTGGTATGATATTATTAAAAAATATATAAGAAACGATTTTGATAACATTTTATAGTTTTAAATATCTTTTTTTCATTATTTTTGTTATGTTTCTTATTTTTTTTGAGAAAACATCCAGAAAATAATTTCAGAGATAAACTTGAATAATCCTATCACATTATTTCAACTAAAATTTAAAGATAACATAAAAGTAATTATTTTTATAATAAATTTAGTGCTAGTATATTGTGAAGTCAAAAATAAGTTTAAAATAAAATTAATTAAAATGTTTTATTAAATGTTGTTATTACAATAAAAAATAAGTATTAAAACGTTCATTGAGATGTTTATAATAATTTTGAAATTTTAAAATATTCCTAACTCAAAATAAATTCACACTTACTTTGATTTATAATTAATTATTTATGCATTCATTTTTATAATAAATATAAAAAAAATATTTTTTCACATTTCTAACATTTTTAAATTTTATAATTCCAAAGAATAATTGCAACTAAAACATGTTTGAATTATAATACAATATATTATTTTTTTTATTTTATTTATTATATTCTTATATCTACAAAAATAATCATAATAATTTTTTATAAAAATTAAAAACATTTGTCATTATTTTTATTATTAGTTTTTTTTATTATTATTAAGTTATTCATTATATTATCGTATTATTTAAATTATAATTATAAACTTTATTTATTGTAAGTACTTTTAATAAGTGTAAATTAGTATTTCTAAATTTTATTTGTTTTGTATTTAGATTTTTTCTAAAATATTTTTAATTTTTTAACAATTTCATTTATTATTATTATATATTTTAAGTATTATTAATAACATATTAAAAATAATATTTCTTCTCTAAATTCGATTAACTTTGTTATTAATATTATTATTCATTGTTATAATCAAGATATTATTATTGGGTTCTTGATCAAAAGACATTATCATGAACACAAAAATTTATTTCTATAACAATTTGAATTTTTTAAACAAATATTTTTGAGGAACTTTTGCACTTTCTTTTTACACAACCATTATAAATAAAAATATGGTTAGTATATTTTTTACAGATTAAAATTCTATATTCTTTTTAATAAAAAAATAAAGTGAATTAAAATTTTGTCACAAAGATTTTGTTGCGTCTTTTATTAATTTTTCAATTTTATGGTACATTTAAATTTACTTGTTTCTCGATTATATTTTCCAAAATAAAATTAAAATCGCATTTTTCCTTTAAGTCGATTTAATGGTTTTATAATTATTTTTTTTAATTCCTATTACCATTTCCCAAAAAAAATTATAATTACATTTTTAATTTAACTTTGATTTAAAAATTACAAAAATAGTTTAGTTTCCTTTTATTTCGCAAATAAAATATCAAACTTTAAATTACTTTTTATTTTGTTTCAAATAAATATTTTCATCAAATTTGAAATTAACTTTTTTACTTTATAATAAATCTTTACATAAATCTTTTATTAACCCTACCGTAAAATTTATTTTATTTCTTACTTAAATTAATTTTTTACATTAAATTTCTGAAAATCTTATTTTAACATATTTATAACAATATTTTACGGAATGTAATTGTTTATTTAATAATTTGATAAGATTCAAAAATTTTATATTTTATGAACGCTCCCAACAATTATTATTTAATATTTTTAATAATTTTTACCACGTTTTTATTAGCTTGCTTTCTGGTCTGTTTGTCTCTCTGGAACAAATCTTCGATTGATTTTTCGACCACTTTCAGTCATCCAATTCAGCTGAATTTTTTTATACAGACTTGCTTCCGATGACAATACAATTTGATAAAAAAAATTTTTGAAAAAAATAATTTTTTCTAATTTTTTGGCAAAAAACCACTTACGATTATCTACAAATTTATACACTGTATTAAATAGCAATCTTTTCGTTTATTTTCATGAATGAAGTTTTATACAGGCTTGCTTCCGATGACAATACAATTTGATAGAAAAAAATTTGAAAAAAAA
>MQRK01229340.1:10342-21700 GCA_001938485.1 Girardia tigrina
CAGATGAGGAAGGAGCACGTACGTTTGTTGATAGTCTGGATAAATTAATTACAGATGAGGGATATCTAACAGAACAGATTTTCAATGTTGATGAAACTGGATTATTTTGGAAACGGATGCCAACACGCACTTATATTCACAAAGAGGACAAAAGCATGCCAGGATTTAAAGCATATAAGGATAGGCTAACTCTGCTGCTTGGTGGAAACATCGCAGGGTTTAAGCTGAAGCCGTTTTTAATTTATCCCTCAGAGAACCCGCATGCGTTCAAAAATGTTAACAAGCACACACTTCCCGTCTACTTTCGTTCTCAACGTAAAGCATGGATGACACAAGGATTATTTGAAGACTGGTTTATGAACTGTTTTATTCCTCAAGTTCGAGAATATTGTTTGGAGAAAGGTATTCCTTTCAAGATTTTATTACTACTCGATAATGCGCCTGGACACCCACCATATATAGGCGATCTCAATCCTGATGTGAAATTTGTTTTCCTGTCGCCAAATACGACTCAACTCATCCAGCCTATGGACCAAGGTGCGATTGCTACATTCAAGGCCAACTATCTCCGAGCCAACTTCGCTCAAGCAATATCCGCTATAGATTCTGACTCAGAACTAACATTGCGAGATTTTTGGAAACACTACAACATTTAGATGAGTATCAAGAATATCGCTACCGCCTGGGAGGCTGTGACGACAAAATGCATGAATGGCATCTGGAAAAATTGTGTTAAGCGCTATGTTAATGATTTTGACGGATTTCACAGTGAACATGAAATCGAAACGATTCAGGAAAAAATAGTAAAACTCGCTAAAGACCTTTCTTTGGAGTGTGAAATGGAAGATGTCAAAGAGTTGCTAGACAAAGAATCCGGAGAACTTACAAATGAAGAGCTAATCGAACTGGAAGAAGAAAGAAGAGAAGCAGAGAAAGAAGAGGAGGAGCCAGAAAGAATGTTCACCACTAAGGGATTATCAGAAGGTTTATCTTTACTGAATAAACTTCTTATACATTTCAGTGCAATGGACCCAAACATCAAACGATTTGCAAGAATTGAACGGATGGTGCATAATGTGTTTCGTCCGTATCGTGAAATTTATGAAGAAAAAAAAGAAACAAACAATTCAGACAAAGCTCACAATGTTTTTGAAAAAACCAACTCCGGTAACCCCAACTTCTGCCTCAGACGACGACATCAATGATCCGCAGCCAAGCACCAGCGGCCAATAAAATGTTTCATACATGTCTATATATTTGTATATGTTATGTTTTGCAATTGGAAAAATGTTTCCTATTGTATTTTTTAAACCTGTATTTTCTAATTTTGTATGTTTTGCAAATATTAAACCAGTTGTACCAGTTGCACAGTACTGTACATATAGCCTACTCAACTTACGACTAAATCGTGTTACAACCGGTCTGTCGGAACCAATCGTGGTCGTAAGTCGACGACTACCTGTATATTGTTTTGAATAGAATTTTTAATCTTGACTTATTATTTTTAAAAAGTGAACAAAAATAAAAAAAATATTTAATGAAATTATGAATAAAATAAATTAAATGATTTTTTTCTAATAAGAAGATTTTAAAACACTGTTTCAATCAAGAACGATATCTAACTTAACTATGGATTGTCACAAAGATGATGTCAATTGTGTTTCTAATAAAAAATGTAAATAATGTGTAAACTGCCTTAACAATCTTTATGCTTAATATTTTGATTAACAATTTTGAAAAAATAACTATTGTGAATTGCGAACAGAATCCCGTACTGAAAAAGAGACTACTTTTTGAAGATTGTCGTGAAAGTTAGTTATGACATTCTTTGTAAATCTTGTAGATAAAACTTCACTCATTCAAAAAATGAAATACTATGTTAAGAATGAGACAACAAGTTAACAAACATTTATTGAAAATTTGCTACAAATTCTTCCCCTCTCTCACATTTATCAGTTATTGTCCTGTCCATATAATCGAATTCTACTATCATCTCAACTATTTTCTTGTCGTAATTATCAAACACAACTTTAGCTTTTTCTACAAAGTCCTCGTCTTGCTTCATTTGTTCTTGAAGGCATTCCCCAGACATTCGATCCGAATCATCTCCACAATGTGAAAGAAAGCTTGTTAATGCTTTAAGGTATTCCTTCTTTACTATAATATACATTCTGTAGAGTTCTGCAGCCAACACGTCTATCTTTTTATCCCATCTTTCATACATTGCGCGTTTAATTTTTTCACACTCTGGATTTACGGTAACATCGGTATTCTTTGACAGAGATTTCTGCAAATCTGTAACAATACTTTCAATAAACGGCCATCTTCAATTATAAGTATTAATCAAACTAAGTCTTCTTCTAAGTCCACACTCAATTTGTACAGAGACTAAAATAAAACAAAACATAATCAAAATTTTCATTTTGAATAATTTGTTTACCTTTTTAATATGACCCTTTTATAGATGGACGTAACAAGCTTGGATACCTTTGAAGTCACTTTTTTTAAGCAATGAGAATATTTATGCAATGTATAACTGAAATCTTCATTCGGAATCATCAAGCATATCATCAATAAAACTAAACTTTTGTACCTAAAAATTATGAAGAAAAAAGCCTGTATTGAATTTTTTGAGTGAGATATTGAAAATGAAACAAATCAAGATCGAACAGAAAAATGTAATAAGAATAAGTAAGAGATAAAAAGCAAATGAAATGATGATTTGAATGAGCATAAATGAGAACTAAAGTTATACTAAATACGAAAATAAGTAAAAAAAAGAGATAAAAAGAGATATTACTTATTTAATAAAATTTATTTAGTCAATAAAAAATTTTTTGTTAATTAAATCCGTCAGTTATTCGTTAATATCAGAACAAATGATTTTTTAAAAAAGAATTGTTAAGTTAGTGATTATTCACAGTGATTGTGTAATCAAAATGCCTTCATTGCGTCGTTTAAAACACTTAGGGTTAGGGTTCGGTTATTTCATAAATAAATATTCGGATTTCAGAAATAAAAGTTCAGATTTTATAAAATGAAATATAATAAGTTTTATAATTTACACATGAAAGTTTGTTATTTTTAATTATAAATTTTTATTTGATTTATGATTTTTAGTTTTTACTGAGTTTTTTAAACATTTTTGATTAATTGTAATTACATATCTATTTCATGTGCCATTTAAATTTACAAGATACATGTTCAAATATTGTAAATATTGAAATACAAAAAAATGAATACCAACAAATAAAAGTTTAATTTTGATAAGAATTTAATAAAATTTTATTTCATAAAAATCATTTGTTCACAGCTGTCTATTGTTTAGAGTTTATAGTATCCCAAAAATGTCGGTAATATTCGGAAATGCCACAAAATTCTTCAATTATTCTCGTTAAATTTCATTGTAAGATTTCGCGATTCTCAGCACGTGGTCTTGCAATCGAATTTAGATCATGATAATAAGGTGGTAAGTATAAAATGTATACACTCTTTGACACCAAATATTCCTTAAGTTCTTCACAGTGACGAAACCTAACGTTATACATTACTAGAACGGGACTGTTGTGAAGCAATCACTCATTGAAACATGATTCCAGAACTTTCATAGATACATTTCTATTATAAGCCCCGTCAACCAACTTAAAATTTTCTATACAATTTAAAGAAATAATCGCACAAAGGGAAAGATGCCAACCTCTTGACAAACGTTGATAGAGAATAGTATCTTGGTTTACCTGAGAATATCCATAATTAATAGACGTATGTAGATTAAACCCAGATTCGTTCAGAAATAAAATGGGTCTTGTTCTCATACACTATATTTGTGCACAAAATGTTTGTCTCTGTTCGATATAATAAATCATTAATGTAGCCTTAGATCTTTTCTTTAATCTCTTTCGTGTCAATCCTGCAGATTTTACTTCTCTGCTGATTTGAGAAAGGGATAAATTACACGCGAATTTATTGTTTCATATCAGAGGAAGTTTTTTAATTAGTAGAATCTTGTTTAGTAACAGCCGAATCGTTTTGAGTATAATTTCTAAAAACATCGATGGTCGACGAAGATTTATAGGAATTCAATACTCAAAACAATTTATCAATGAGTAGATGAGCAGTTCGTAGATATTTGTTCAATATAAATTTACAAAGCTTCATTTTTTTAATCGGAGTATTTAATATAGAAGGATCACAGTAATCTTGCGATTCGTAAAATTGGTCATTCATTAAATCTTGAATGATTTTTGTTTTTACATTAAATTGCCCCTGGCAGTTTTTGTTTTCTAAAGATAAATTTTTAATTTTTTCTTTTAATTCGCGTTCCATAAGTTGTTTCTCAGATTTGTTTTTGATAATTTTAGCTTCTCAATGTAATTTTTTATTTTCAAAATCTTTTATTATTTCATTTGTAGATTCACTGAGACATTTTTTGAAAATGCATCGTAAATCGTGTTTTCTCTTATTGAGAATCGGCATGTATTCGGTCACCGGTACGCTCTCATAATCGACAAATAAGAATTCATTTTCCATTTTCATAATTGATAATATTTTAATCAAATTAAAATAAGACGTAATCAAAAAATTATTGAGTTGTGCAACTTATAAATTAACAAAACAAATTTGAATTCGCCAAATTTTATTTTTATTGAAATTGATCTTTTAAAACAATTTTAACATTTTTCTTTTTAACCTTTTTCATATTGACAAATTTCATCAACTATTTTTGCAACGGAAAAATACAAATTTTTACGCTAATTTTACAAAATTTATGCTAATTTTACAATTTTTACGCTAAATGGAAAATACAATAAAAAACTAAAAAAACATTGATAAAAAATTATAATATTTTTTATTCATTTATTGTCTTTTTTGTATCAAAATATTTCCTATTCGTTTTATTATGAATGATTTGAGATCTTCCTTTTTTGCCTTTTCGGTTATCGGTTCAATAACAAGATTCAATTTCTTTTTCAAATACAATACGTACCAGACATGGTGACACTGTTTAAGCTTCACAAAAGTATAACAAGTGCACCATACATCGTATACGGACGTTAATTCCGAGCGAGTAAACACAAAAAAATACCTGAAATACAGATTTTTAAGTTCATTTATGTTTTTAGCATCAAAGAATAGGATAGTTTATTTTTCTATCGACAAATTTATTTTCACAAGCCGAAAAACTATAGATTTGATATTGATGGGCTGAGTTGGTGTTTTGATAATAATCAAGATAGATGTCAGTTAGTTCACAATTGTTTTTTTCATAAAATAAAGTACAGGCTGGTTTCTTAGTTGCGTAATTTTGTAGAATATCATTAGTAGTGTCAATAAACTTAAGCAAATGTATTGTTCTTCCCCTTAAATACACCGTTCTTATTACGTTATTAAAAGATAGCAATGCATTATTTGTCGACGGAGCAAAAATATGTGCACCTTCATACCAATTTTTATTTTTCTTTATTCTTTTATCGTTGAAATTTTTAATAAATTCTATGCATGAAGGTATATTTGAGTATTTTTGATTAAATAGGCGGGTACCAACTTCAAATAGATCGGGTGAAGAAATTGTCAGTAAAAAATATGTCATCAAAAATTGCGTTTGTATAGTCATCCAATTTTAAAATTTGTGCCTTTAACAGTTTACTTACATGAATAAAACAGTCCAGCTTTATCAAATCAAATGAGGTCAAAATTTCAAATTGTTTCCCTAGATCAGATGTAATGGATTCAGGCTTAAATGTAATTTTTTGGGTTTCACAGTAGCTTAAAATAAAGTTTTATCATTTTGGACGACAACTGATGTTTCTTTTTCTGTTAAGGTAAATAAAATTGGATGAAAAGATCTCTCATTATCACTATATCCAAACACCAAAAGCGGCCAATCTGGAAAAGATACCTTAAATGTAAAATCGACGTGTAAACACTTTCCAAATTGTTTATTAGATTTTTTTCGGTCATCATAACTATTTTATTATCCACATCTAGACTATAAATAAAATTAGAATTTTTGGTTTTTGTTTCACGACATTGTTTCTCAATATCCTTAAAATAAAATTGATTAGCTGGTTTTTTACACCTTTTTCGATTTTTGCTTTAACATAAATAATTTTTCGATAATTTCTTTTATCGTGTGATTTATTTTAAGAGCTTTTTGTATTTCCTTTGGTTTCGTGATGTTTAAAGCATATATTTCTTTGATATCTTCAACAAATTGATTTTTAACCGCTAGAGAGTCATCGAATATACATTCATGTCCATCTTCAAAATTATATTGTATTACAACTGAGCCGGATAGACTAACAATCTTCCTCATTTTCTTGGTACATCCAGCATTTTGGTAACAATAAGTATATGTCGTCGTCACCTTGTTATATTTTTTATCTCTCTGAATCCATATTCGACTTTCATCATTATAACCAACTCCTTCATATGATTTTCATTGGTTTACTGTTCGTTTCTTAATTTATTTCGTATTATTATCGTTATCCATTCATAGATAAATTTTAATCAATTTTTAATATTGGAAATAAATTTTAAAAACTAATTAATAAAAACAAAAAATCACCGATTTAAAATATATTATCTATAAATTTTTATTATTTTAAAAAATTGGAAAGAAAGTTGAATTATATTTAGCGTAAGAAATTGAAAAATAAAAGCGTAAAAACTGCAACAGTTAACTTTAAAAAATTAGCGTTCAAATTGTTAAATTAGAGTACAAATTTGCATTTTTTATTGTATTTTTCATTTGGCGTAAAAATTATAAAAATATGTGCGTAAATTTTGTAAAATTAGCCTAAAGTTTGTAACATTAGCGTAAATTTTGTAAAATTTGAGTATGAATTGTAGTAAGCTCTTTTTGCAACACCCAAACCCAACATTAACTAATCAAATCATTTTACTCACACATGTATACATATCACATCCAATTACATTTATTTTATTTACATATTTTTAACTTTACACACATACACACCGTCAAACCCAAACAGATAATCCACACGCAACATACACCCAAATCGATTTCTCTTATTCATTACATTGTGATTTCATGATTAATAATCACACAAATAGATTTAAATAAATTTAAACAAAAAAATAAACTCAATTCGATTACACGACAATAATACATTAATATTGAAAACCACCATCATGAAACCGAATGAAAATGATGGTTTATCACAATATTTATATAGATATTTACATATTTAATTTAATTATTTAAATTACTTTTAATTACTTTATTTTAATTTAATGATTTTATTTAATTAATATTTTAATTTAATTGATTTATTTACATTTACTTTTAATTTAATACTGTATTTAATTTCTTTTACTAATTTAATTTTACTTAATTTTATTTATTTAAATATTTCAATTTAAATTGGGCTCAAGTAAGGGTCATAGACAATCACAACGCGAAAATTTATCTTTACAACCGATTAGGGTTAATGAATTATCATTGTCCATTATGCTTCTAATTTCCGCGTGTAAAGAATCTTTGTTTTTCTTCTATCTTCCAACCTTTTTATAAAGGCTGTCAAATATTCGATCCGTATCTTCAAAATTTTGAATTTTGCGATGAGCTTCATTAATTGGATTTTGCTTAAAGATGTAATTTCCATCAATTTGATCTTTGACTTTATTTTATGAAGTCTCTTGATTTGACTGAAAATTTCAAAATGCATAACAGCCCTAAGTTTTCTTCTGACTTTCTTTAAACATATTTGCAAGTTATTTTAACTTAAATTAATCAATTAAAACAACATGTATGAATTTCATATATGCCTCTGAATGTAACAGGAGATTTCTTAATTTAAATTTATTGAATTTTTTAAAAAAAAGTACTTTTGCGCAATTATCCAAATTAAAATCAAATGGATTGTAGTAAATGGAAAAAAACTCAGTAAAAACTAAAAATCATAAATCACATAAAAATTCATAATTAAAAATAACAAAATTTCATGTGTAAATTACAATACTTATTATATTTCATTTTAAAAAATCTGAACTTTTATTTTTGAAAATGAACTTTTATTTCTGAAATCTGAACTTTTATTTATGAAATACCCTGTAATAAAATTGTTGAAAGTGCGTTTTGAACGTTAATTTTAGGATCCAAATATATTTTATATAACTTTTTGTGCATCAGTAATTTTTACTTTGAGTACACATAATTTTAAATTTTTGAGAATTTATGTCCTACAATATTAAAACTTCATAGTGAGTTGGTTTTAGGATTCTCATACATGATAAGGTGGATATAAATTGTCAAATTTCAAACTTCATTGCACTCTTAAGAATTATTTGGTGAGAGCAATTTGTAAAGCATTATATATGAGATCTTAGGATCCTAAATTCATGTTCAAAATGTAATTTCTACAACTTTATTAGAATTTTAATGATGTTCTGATGATGCATTGATTATATAAACATTAATGGTACAAAAAAACTTTCTTTTTTAGTGATAATGACAGATAATTGAATGAATAAATTAATAAAAAAGTAACATAAAATTTGATCAAAATTTTTTTAAATTATTTTTTTAATTAAAACTTTGTAGGCAAAGTAGAGTTCTGTCTGCATAAAGAATGGATATAAAAAATTTAATTTTTTGATTTACTAGTTTAACATCAATCTATTTACTGAAAAAAATGTGATGAAATATCATTGTTAGGTAGGATAATTCAGGTTTCCGGATTCCACAGCACGGTCATTTGTATCAATGTTTACTCAGAATCTTATACGGTTGCTTTTTTAACTTTTTTTTAATTTGTATTCTCTATCAAAACTTTGAATTCTCATATTTGGTCCGATTTCGTCTTTAAATTATGATTTTTGTTTTTTCAATTTTTTATATCGTTCTACTCTTTCAGCTTCTCTGTTACAAGCTTTCTCTCGACTTAATTGGAAAGATGTATCATTTATTTGTCAAAAACTCATATAATGGTTCATGAAATTATTTACTTTTTTATGTATTACTATGATAAGAAATCAGTTTAAAAGTATTCATCTATATAAATAATGAATTATAAATAGGGCTGGTCGTACCCTATTTTTTGAGAATCAGTGCCACTGAGAAAATTTCTGTCGGTGCACCGGTACAACGACCTTGAAGTTATTTAAACAAAAACCTGTTATTTTATCAAAATATTAAATACTTTTTTTTATTTTTCAGAAACACTACACAATAGTGTATACTTACTTAACTACAATTAGCCAGCTTGCCCATCTCGTTATGATTGTATCAGGTGGTGTTCCATTAGAAATTCGAATAGTGATAATATGATTCCACGTCCGCCAATATAAATCCTAATTCACTAAAATTAAGATATGTTAGATTGGAATGAAAGTTTTGTTAGTTATTTAATAAATATTAAATAATTTTTTTTAATTAAATTTTGTCTTATATGGACTTTTTATAATATATATTCTTAACAGAATTTCGATACATTATTTACATTGTATAATCTTTTCTATAAAAGTTTTTGATTTTAAGAAGAAGGTAATATGTCTAAAATACGCAAAGAAATCTGAAAATTGATTTTCCACGAATTTAAACTTGGTCGTACAAAAGCGGAAGCGTCTAAAACATATATGCTAGCAACGGCCGAAATCCTACCACTGAAAGAATATGTTTCCGATGATATGCGAAATTTTGCTCCCAGAATACTCATCGCAAATAGGGGAAAAATGAAAGTTCTGTGCCAGTGACCCCACTCCCTGGGGAAGTCATCGTTTCCATGGAAACGGTCGTGATGGTCATAGCAACGGTCGTGGTTACCATTGCAACGGTCGCGATTTCCATAGCATTGGTTCAGGTTACCATACCAACGGTTCCGGTTCACTTGGCAACGCTTCTGATTGGTTCCTGGGCCCCTAGCAACGGTCGCAACCACCCTAACAACAGTTTCGGTTCACTTAACAACGGTTCCGATGGCTTCCTGATACCTTGGTTACGGTTCCCATCACCTAAAAAATCAATCAAATCACTCAAAAACCTTGACATCCGTCACTGTTACCTTAAAAACCATGAAAATTACTTGAAAAATTATCGAAAACATGTTAAAACCATCAAAATTACACAAAAAAGAGCAAATCAACACTGCACATGTGCTAATCAATATTTCACATGTACAAGTGTGCAAATTAAAATAAACCATCAAAATCAGAAAAAAAGTGCAAAAAGTGCTCATCAATTGTGCTGCACATGTGCTAATAAATACTGCACATGTGTAACTGTGCAAAATCAATAAGTTCCCAATTGTACAAAGTGCAATATATTCATGTTTTAATATGATATAGTTGAAAGTGATGTAGAACGCCCACAGTGATAGAATGCCCACAGTGAGGACGAATGACCATAAGGTATAGAGGTCGAAGGAAGCAAATTATCAAAATAAGTCTGAACACATGTATAGAAACCCATAGGTAAATAGCCAGATTCCATATCAACATTATCCGAAAAATTTACAAAAATCGATTATGAATATGTAGTGTTTTAAAGTGTAAAGTGGGGTCGAATGCCCATAGATTATAGAGGGCGAAGCAAGCAAAATATCGAAAATCTGTCTGAACACATGGTTATTAACTTATATATGAATAGTTAGATTCCATATCAACATTTTCGAAAAAAATGCTGAAAAATCAATATTTCGAATATTTGCACATTGTGTGTGCAAAGATTATATTACAGATATATATTATATTATTATATTATACTGTTATCAACTATTCAAAACGTGACCGTATCCAAGGTGATATCATCATGCATCCATTATGTCAACGTATTGCATCCATCATGTTAACGTATTGCACAGTTAACTTTTTATAGTATATATCAATATTATATATATAATAAAAGTTGTTGTTTACAAGGTTTTGAATAAAGACATGTATAACACGAGTATTTTCAACAAACATTTATTTACATAACGTGTACAGATGTAACAAATATGTACATAGTATACAAGCTGATAGTTTACAATAAATAATGTCTGTTAGGTAGTGTACTTATTCCATCTGTCAAAATATATCGTTTATCGTTCTTTCGCATTAATACTGTGGAAAATTGATGTTCTTGCGCTCTAATTCTTCTCATTTCTGATTTGATGCTGCTCTGTTTGTTAAGGTTCTGAAAAAAAATATTAGTAAATAAAAATTTAAAATATACTTATTACCCTCCTAAAAAATAAAACTAAATTAAATAACAAAACTAATAATAAAACTAATAAATAACATAAAAATAAAATAAAGTGTCGAAATAATCTCTCTGTAACTACCCTTTTGTTTGAGCTCACTGCTCAGGGACTCAGGGTGGTGTTGTGCTCCCCTTTAAAACAACACTTTCGAAAG
>MQRK01229347.1:599-17517 GCA_001938485.1 Girardia tigrina
ACTTCAATTGTTGTTTGCAGAATAAATTATTATTAAAATGTCTTGTTCATTCTTCATATATTATTGTTGGAAGAAACCTTTTGGTTCATTTGGAGTCAGATTAGTAGTTGAATATAAATGAAGAATAAAACGAGATTTAATTGTAATACCCAACATAATATATTAAGAATGAACAAGACCTTTTAATAATAATTTATTCTGCAAACAACAATTGAAGTACAAATATAAATTCAACTCTATCAGTACACTACAATTCAAAGATCACACTTCCATTACACAGTTACAACAACTTCTTAGTTCGAGCGATGCTAAAATGATTTATTTAAAACTCAACTTCTAAAATTATAAAAATAAAATATCCATATTTACTTTACTATTTTAGTTGAATACAAAGTAGGAATTGATTTTTGAAAAAGAAATTTATATTATTTGTTTTCAGTTTCAAATTCGATTATTGATAATTTACAATAATAAAAATATTTAACTCAGTTTATGTATATATATATTTATATAAATATTACGTGATAGATGTATATAAAATTGGATTAACTAAAAAATAAATTATAAGTAAAACAAGGTTTGTTAATATTTTAAAAATATATTGTAATTTCTAATTACAAAGATAATGCAACATGACTTTAGTATACAATCTCGGTGGATTTAGATTGGTTATTTTGAAAAGAAGACCATTTCTAGTCCTATGTCGTTATCCCAAAAGAACACTCTTCATTTGCTTCTATTGTATTTATATTCCCAGTAATAAAATATATCTATAAAAATGAATGTAGTAACTAACGTAAACTTTTTATTGCAAAATAAAATATATTAGAAAACAAAAGAAACATATTTGTAATGCCTTAAAGCTTTATTAATCTGAAAATGGATAATCAGAAAGTAAAAAATTAAGTTATCTCACTTTAAATTAGACAAAATACATTGGCCGTAATGGAAGTACTTGGCATTAATTTTGGGTTTCTCAAAGGGTATAAGTTCAAAATTCATTGTGGTTTAAATTTCGAAAAAAAATCAGCATTAAGAAGTCATACTTTAAAATTTAACTTATTGTTAACCTTGATATACCATTTTATGGTACGGGGTCAAAACTCCCTTGGTCAAAACTGCATTAATTATAAATTTTTAAAAATTTTTTGTTAAAATATATCAAGAAATTTCAAAATTCGAGTTCAATAGATTAGATTATTTAATATGTCACAAAATATATTTATAAATTACAAAAATAAATAAAAATACAAAGAATCGAAATAATTTACCAATTTTTATTTTATCAGCAATAAATAAAGAAAATTTTCAAATAACCAAAAAAGAATGAATAAACACTAAATATAAAAGTTTTAATATAAAATTTTATTTTATAAGTACGACAAACATGCTATTGCTTGTAGAAATGTAAGTCTTTCAGTCTGTTGATATGATCCTATCCCACATTTAACTCTTATACGAAGAAATATTTCGAACTCCAGCAGCTCCTTGAAGGAAAGATGAAAGTTGTAAAACACTATCCCGTTTCAAATCTTCAATGAACCGCCACGTAGAAGGATGATGACATGTTATAAGAGAATAAATTCCGTTGTGCCAACCTTCGTATACATTGTTAGTTCTTGCTGTTCTTCTGCTGCAGAGTCCCTTTGATTCCATAAGTTGTGTCCAAATATTGGAAGTCCATAGTTATCTCCCTAAAATAATATCTATCTATAAACAAGGCAGTTTTAACCTAGGCACAAATAGACCTAGGCAGTTTTGACCTAGAATCCATTTTATTACAAGGTTTTTTATTTACGAAAAAATAATTTGGTGATAATGTTTTATTTCCAGAGGTTCAATATAATCAAAAACCTAAATGTTGATAATTATTAGATCGTCAAGTATGATTTTTGTAGGACTAAAGTCAATACAATTTACCCATACAAATATTTATGTCATTCATCAAAATATGCATCCATATTATCGACATATTTTTGTCATTTGAGCGACAGCTTGTTGTGGCTATTGGAATAAAAATTTGGTGGTGAGAATCTGTAAATTCTTGGAAGGTTAATTTTACGGCATCTTCGGAATTAAATTTCTTTCCTATCAAAAAGTTGTTCGCATTGAGGAAGAAATGATAATCGTTTGGAGCTAGGTCTGGTGAGTTTGGAGGATGATATAGAAGTTCCAACTCAAGTTCCTGTAGTTTTGTCACGATCTTAAGTGCAGTATTATGTTTTGCATTGTTGTGAAGCAAGACTGTTTACTAAACGTGGCTACTTTTCTTTCATTTTCCGCATCATATCTTCCAATTGGTTGCAGCTGACATCAGTTGGGATTGGCAGACTAGGTTTCATGAAGTCATAATAGATTACACCTTCGGCAAACCACCAAACACTCACCATCAGCTTCTTTTGATGAATGTTGTATTTTGGACTGTATTTTGGTGCTTCATTCATGTCCATCCAGCTTGCTGAACTTTTAAAATTATCATATTGGATCCACTTTTCGTCGCATGTAACGATTTGATGCAAACAAAATCACATTTATAAGGAGAAAACATCGTCAATCAAGCATCCAAACACTTTTGTTTCCGCTTTTCAATTAACTCATATAGAATCCTCTGATCAAACTTTTTCACTTTACAAATTTTACCAAATTGATTCAATATTGTTTCTCTTGTAATAAATACAAATTATAACACAAATATTGCACAAATATTATAAATGGATATTGGACTTATGTTCATTCGGAAAATCATATTAATAATTTATATTATCATTCTAATTTGTTAGTTTAGTCTAACATCGCTAAATTAATTTATATATTATTAACTTTCTTTTTCACTAACAATTTTTATAAAGTAAACAAGTTTTATTTACAAAATAATCATTTTATTTATATATTTTAACCGTCGGATTTTGGTATCAGATTATATATAAAATGAAACTGACAGTATTGTCACAGGAAACATCTCAGCGATATTAATCTGAGGATTAAATAAAATATTATAAATTATAATTTATATAATTTTCTTTATACTGTATACAAGGATAAAACAGATAACGACTCATTTCGATATAACAGTTTCATAATCAGGTCAATCCACACCATGTATTAAACTAACACATTATACGGGACTGTACAATAATTAAAAAACATTTTACAAATAAATCATTGGATTAAAATGAATTTATTTCATTTTTCTTAAAAAATAAAAATAAATACACTAAACGTGATCTTTTACATTCTCGCAAATAAGAGAAAACGTTTTCTCAAACGGCAATTGATAGTTTCTAATGGTTGGTTTGCGAGAATTTTGGGAAATTTTCATTCATTTGTTCAGTATGTTTTACCAATACAAAAATGGACCAATAAATATTAACTTTCGGAATAAAGACCATCTTTTCCTTTTGTTTAGACCACTTTTCTTTCCAAATTTTCGACTCCATGTCGATACCCTTTTAGAAGGTAAACCATGGAATGGACAAAATACTAGTCAAGTCGCGTGAGATGTGGACTGTGTAGAAAATGATAAAGGACTCCAATATTGAAAAACTTTTTAATCATCTTCACAATTCCCTTTCCAATGTACGCTGAGGGGTTTTTATAAAATTGAAGTTTGCTTTTGGGATTGATCAAGGCAGGGTTATGAGTTCTCCAAAATTCATGGACCCGTTAAAGCTTTAATACCATAGAGATTACAGTAATATTGTATGGCGCTTTGGATAAAGTTAAAGTTCAATACTCTCTCAAATTCCACCAGATTCTTACCAAACAATATTTTAAAATCGCTGTCGTAGACCGACAGAGACTGCTGGTTGAAGGGGCCATAATTATTGATTAACCTAATAGACATCGCCTACATAAATCTTCATTTTTATTTTATCTCCAGTAACAATTCTGTCCGGAAATCAATACTCTGATGATTGGCAAGGAATTTTGCAAATGTCCATACCACGTTGAGCGTACACTTGATTTCTCTACGTTCGTTTATTGTTATGCATTAGGAGTCAATAAATGATGGAATAAGGAGAGCCAATTTCTGCTTGCAATGTGCGCATATAAGTGACTGATTGTTTCTACTGATTGTTGCAGAATCTTGTTGTCTATCGTGGAAGAACATCAGGAGTGCGATTTGTTTCGATATAGGTGTCACTTGCATTGAACACTTGAACCTTTCTGCTATTGTAGTATTAATGATGATCTATACTTTCCGCAATAAAGAATTTGTAGATTGGAGTAAGTTTTAATTCTGTACTCAAATAGACACATCACGAGAATTTCATTTTGTGAGTTAACTATGATTCAAGAGTTCGAGAGAAGGAATTTTAAATGACCAAAGAAGTAAAAATATTACAAATTCATATTAAAAATGTGATTCCATTTACTAAAAAAGGTTTTGCTTTGCGAAATATTGAATAATAAGTATGATGAAAAGAATAAGGATTGTATTTCAATTTGAAAAGAAAAAAAACATGATTCTAGTGTACATATAACATATTTTTACCAGAAATTATTATGTTAATAATTACAATTACTAAAATTTCTTTAACCATCCCAAACTAGAACATTTTCTTAAGTAAATGTAAAGGGAAAACTTAGATCTTCATAATAAAGTGTGAACCTACCTTTCAAACACTGGATCCCGTTCGATCTCCGAAGTTCAGCACCCAAAAGCCGCGTTTGTATTTATATGGGTTATGGATAGGGAATTCACGGGTCAGATCAGGCAAGCATGCATGCAACAGGTATGATGTAAACCTTTACTACTAGTCCCATGGTCAGATGGTTGGTGACTAAACCGGCTCCCTCATTCAGAGCAACTTGGTTGAAGAGGGTGTGCGGACACCCAACAGTATGAAAAACAAAACCTGACAAAGGATAGATGAGCTCAATGGAGCTATTGGCCATCAATACTTGGAGATAAGATAGGCGCCATCAGGTACCTGCCTACTGATACACTAAAAAATATGCAAAAACGAGCCACAAAACACTTGAGCATAACTTTGTGCACCCACGGTCCAACGGTTAAGGTCCAACGAAAAGCTTTTAATTTATCGCATCAGTTGTTAAAAAAGCTTTTTAAAAAATATATAATAAACTATTATTTTCTCTAAAGTACGCTAAAATTGTACAAATATATTTATTGATGATGTATATGTTAGTAAAAAGGTTTTGTCCCATTCCGAGATATATTACATGAGACAAGCATGTTGATTTAATAAGAGATGGAAAAGTGACTAAAAAAAGTTCCAGCCAGCTCTTCTACCTGCAAAGAATTTTTCGGATTTAGTGCCTGTCCTAATACTAAATACTTAATGAAGTTCTTTTTCAGGATGCTCTGTGTGATTATTAATTATCAATTTTATGATGGAAAAGTAGTGGGAATTTGTCGATGTCGAATTAGGAGAGTAAGGCGGCCAGTAAAGCATAGAAATGCCTTTCTTCAGCAGTTTATTGAAGTGTATTTGAGCTTAAAGCAAAATGGCATCATCATGCAGATATTGGCATTTGAAGACTTTGAGGAATAAATCTCGTTTTTTTGGAAAAGAAATATCAAGATAATCAAATTGATGGCAATAACATAGTATTTATAGATTGTCTTCTTAGGGAAACTTTTAACGTCAAGAATTTTCTCCGATAAAAAATTGATAACAAATGCATTAAAAAAGTTAGGCTTCGCAGTTTTAGTATACTTCTGCTATTATGGAATCATTAATTTCTTAGGAAAGTAGTCCATTTCTTTTTTTTGGTTATCCCCATTGAATTCATTTTTGCTGAACCACCCTACTCACCGTAGATAGTAGGTTCATTTGCTGTTTTTGTACAAGAGTCAAATGTATCCCGAGGTAATTGAAGGAGATTATAAATTACGTTTCAATAAATAAGAATAAAACATTTATGTATTTCACTAACTTCTTAGATAAAATGCAATTAGATCCATGCAATTTCATTATACATTTTTCTTTCCAATTCTAAATTAGAAATTAGTCCCGCGTAAAACTCTTTCAAACCCAAAAATGAGGTTAAGTTCTTATTTGAACAAGGTTTACTAACTTCAAAATGAGATTCATCAAAATTCGATTTATACTAGTGTAAAACCACCTCATTAAATTATGTAATATGTATTAAATTATATATTAAACTATTTATTAAAATTTACGAGGGGTGTCCCAAAAGTTCGCGGACTGATAACTAAAACAAATTCAAAAGGTTTATTCCAGTTAACAAAATTGATCAATCCTCATCAGAATCGCTATCGAACTTTACAATATAATCACCATTCAGTTTCACACACTTTCATATCTGTCACCAAGAATGACTTCCTCGATAACTGTCACATTTTCTTGACATCCGGACAATATTGGTCGCCCACTGTGTTCATCATCCTCCCATGATTGACGCTCTGTCTGGAATCGTTGCACCCCCTTAAAGACAGCCATTCTTCGCATAGCGGCATCACCAAAGACGCGGTGTAAACGGTGCACAATATCTGCAGTAGGGGTGTCTCTCTTTCAGAAGAAATAGATGATTGCTCGTTGAGATTTCACTGCCTCTTCCATACTAACTACAAGAGAGAAAATGACAAATTAATACATTCGTATGTCACACACATGCCGACGGACAGCCAATGAGAGTTCACCTCAATTACAATTGGTTGGTTCCCCCCTCATGTCATCGTACACACACCGCGCGTTACAGTCACGCACACATGTGACCACGCCATATTCTTTCAGTCCGTGAACTTTTGGGACACCCTTCGTATATTACTAAATAAGATATAAAATTATAAGCATTGCGATGGGTAGTTGTAGTTATATATATACATGTATGTGTGTGTTTCTGGTTTTAGAACGGAAAGGATCTAATACAGCACAAATATAAGCATAATTTGTTTATAATTTAAATGAATAAACAAGTAATGTAATTTTTTAAAATTAATTCCCACTTTCTGCTCAACTACATAGTAAAGTATATATTTTATTCTTTTTAATTTCTTAACAATGAAGTTAATTTTAACGTGTCATTATCATTACACCATATTAATTAGAAAGCCGATAATTTATTTATTATTAATTCAGTTGATTAATTAATTGAATTATCGTTCAGAATTTTTCTTTTAAATTTACATATCCCCTGATTTTAGTTTATATGTAAAATTCCTGTTCGATCGAGTTTGGAAAAGTGGTTCAATTTAAGCAATGCCTTTTTGCGCCATGACGATATACATACAGAGGGAGTTTACATGCTCTAAGTAGGAATTAAATAAATAAAATAAAATTATACATTGAAAATATTGTGTTTTGCAGAATAAATTTATTGTTTTTTTTTTAATATTTTATTTTTTATATTTAATATATTGCAATTTAATATATTTTATTTTAATGTATTGCAAATAATAAAAATGGTTTCGTTATCATACAGTTTATTTCTTTAGTAAAACGTTTCTTGCTTTTTCTTATTGTTTAAATGTACAAAAAAATAAAGAAAAAAATATTTTTATTGTAAATATAAACAATAGTTTTATTTGTGCAAAAAAAGTATTTTAAAATGTATTTGTATACAGAGTTTTAAATATTCTTGAATTGAAATAAAATTAAATTAATTTTAAAATATTCATTTATACAATTAAGAAAATATTATTAAAACGAGAAAAAAGAAATAAGCCTTAAAATTCTCGAAATTTCACCCCTTCCAGATTTGCCCAAATATATTCCGAAAAATATGTATACATTTTTTATTAATTTACCCAAGCATTTTCTGGCCACTAGAGATCTAAATGTATAATAAATGGATTTTAATAATATAAATAAAATAATGTTATATTTTGTATATAATTTGTGATACAAATAAACTTAACAAGTGGTATGTTAATTGTGAGGAATATTTGGTGTGTAATTGTTTTTTGTAGTGCTTGCATGTTTAAATGATGTGTGTTGATTTTGGATTGTGCCTCTCCTAATCAGATGGATTATCAATATTTTAATTCTTATTATCTGAAACTAATTTATTTAAATTTAGATTTAATATCCAAATTTTTAATTTTTATTATTGCAACTTAAATAATTTTATTGATTTTATTTTTGTATATTTTTAAATAATTAAAATCAAATTAATGTTTAAAAATGACTATAGAAATATTTTATTTAAGCCAATTAAATTTAAATAAAATATTTTTTAATAAAATAATCTTCTCAAGTTAGTTCAGATTATAATGGGAGATATTGAAAATTGATTGATGGGTCTAATAATATTGATCATCATAAAGATGATAAAAATTGTGAATATAATAAATGTTCTGTCAAATGTGTGAGTTCTCTTAACATTAATAAAAATGGTATCAATCAATTTATAGTTCAAACAAGATGGATCAATGAAGTAACAATGAAGTAATATTACATTGATTAAAAACTATTCTTCAATTTTAAAGTTAGATCATCATATAAAATAATTAAAAATGTACGTGTAATAACTGAAATTAGTCGAAATTTGGCACGTGAGATACATTGATAAAACCGACTATTCACGTGCCATCTTTGTAATTAACTGAAGTTGAATGGTTAACCTTAAATGGGTTAAGGGTCTTTCCATATTGTCAGACGGTTTTAACAATTCACTTGTTTCTTATCAAATTATTCTTATTTAGTTCGTCGATTGGTTTCGCATCCTGTTTAATCTCTTCATCGAATTATTATTTTTCCAATTTTGGACTACAGTTTTTTAATTAATTATATTAATTTGTTTATTTGGTTAAATCTTTGTCATAAGGAATTTTTAAAACAAATTTCTGAACTCGGGATATTCTACTCTTTTCCATCATTTGCTCCTGTAAAAAACTCAATTTTTTAAAGTTTAAGGTGCGGAAACATGTTTCAAAGACCAGGTTTTCTAAATCATTAATCCACACTAAATTATTCAATCAAAAATTTTCGAGTCGGACAGACTAATTCAAGATTTCCCCGTGGTCCCATAGTTGAACTGCACTGAAACAATATCTAAATTCTCTATTTAACCATTTGGTTATTTTACCCCAACCAGCTAGATCGGACAACTATTTCAAGTTGTTTACCCTGAAAATCGAACTGAATCGATTAAATTGTTGAAAATTGCCGATTTGTTAATCGATTTTTGAGGGATTGTTATTCTTATAGACTATATAGTTATATAGTTTTTCAAAAAATCTTTTTTTGATTTGAGAGATTTTTTTTAATTCCATGGTTAAAGCGTGTAGAAAACCTGTTTTTATACGGTCTTTCTTAATGTAATTTTTTGTGCGATTTTTTAAATATTGTTTGGAAGAATATTTTTAGAGGTGCTCGTGAAGTTCAAAGTGTTTTTATGTAGTCCCTATCCACCGCCCAAAAATAAGTTTGAGTATAACTAAATTTAAAATTATTATAGATTCAAATTTAAAGGACAAACATGAAATTCACCTTTGCCTTTTCATGTAGATAAACAACACATATTTTTCTTTTCAAATAAATATTACATATTAATAAATGTAATTTTTAAATAAACATTTCATATATATATATATATATATACATAACCTTCGGAGCTACCCAAATTTGCTCGGGAACATACTCATATCATTTGAGATAAGGCGAGATGCTAGAACTTTTAATGTTAGTGACTAAGTCATGGACATGAGTCGTTTAGTCAAGTAATTTAACCAAGTGCTTGTTTCTTCATATATTACTGCGTTCAATAAATAATTCCCACTAACACAAAAACTTGTATTGTAAAGTCTTCTGATACACATCGTTATTATTTTGCCAGCATCAGATGTAAAAATATATATATTATTTTATATTACCATCTGGAACCTGATATTTAAATAGGTAAACAAATTTTCATGGAAGGATTTTCAATGATTTATTTGCTATGTATTCAGTTGTTTGATTAGTCTATTAGATGTTTTCCAATGAATTTTAAGGTAAACAAAAGTCAAATTCGCATTGACCGTAAAAAATTTCAAGTGTCCCCTAAGAATATTTAAACCATGACCTACGATTTCAAAATAGGTAGATAAATTCCAAACCCTTTGTCATACTGTCTATATTTATCATTATAGAACTATTTTGCGTTGTGAAGAGACATATATCTACTTGATGGACAAAATATACGATACCAAAAAAATGAATCACGAAATTAAGATTGCATTGAACAAACTATGTACATGCACATGGGTTAAGAAAGTATTAAAAGAAGAAAACATTGAAGAGCCCGAAAAATCATAAATACAATGTTCTGAAGGGTTTCAAGAAGAAATTCGTTTCTTATTTTCTTTTTGAGTTCAAATACTTTTTTAATTGTATTCTGAATATTTTTCGCAACTTCGCCAATATTTTATTGGTTATAATTTGATATATAATTACATAGCAATAATATTATTTAGAAATATATGCTTTATTTGATTTTCTAAAAATCAAAAAAAAACTGCCATAGTCTCAAGAGCGATTGAATTGAGTAAAATTGTAATAGGGCTGAACCGAAAAGAAATAAATCAAAAACCAAAAATATATATAAAAGGAAATACTAGTTAATAAAGGATGTTGGATTCGGGATCAACGATAGAATTAATTGCACAAAGATTTATTAATTAACTATTTTTCAAACAAATTTATAAGGAACGATGTTATCTTAATGCGCAAAAAAAAAGATATCAAAATTGCTAAATATAAATATCGATATATTAATTTTAATTAAATTATAAATATTTAAACGTTCTTTATTACAAATTTTAATATTATAAATCTCAGAGCCGTAGTGAGGGCGGTGCGGACGCACCGGGCGCATGAGCGCCAAAATCGCAAAATGACCAATTTTAATTTTTGTTTGTTTTTATTATATATTAAAGTTGAAAAGTTATAAAATCAAAATTTTGTTAGTTTTTGGTTATTATTTTATGCGCAATATGTGTTAACTATGTGTGAAATGTATTAACTAAATGTATTACCTATGATGACATAATTGATGACTTCGCTTCTTTGAAAGCAAGAAAAATTCACTTCTGCTAAACTTTGTAATTATTAGACATTGAATTAGGTGTGTAATAAGAGTTGTTCTTTTAAAAATGTATAGTTTATATATATACATTTATATATATATATATTATACTCATAATATTATTTTTAATTAATACAAAATATTTTAGTATTTAGTAAATACTGTAGACCAATATTTTAAGTAAAAATAATAAAATCAAATAAGACTGATCAGATCTCTGTAGGCTAATCACTTTATAATAATACTTATACTAGTCTTTTTTGTTTAATGGCAAAGCATCCATGAATATATCTGAATAAATTGATGTTTTCTTATAGCTAGGCGATGCAAGGCTTAAGCATCAATGCTGTGTCATAGAGCATGTGAATACGAACGTCCAAAGTCAATTTAATTCTTTTAAGGCATAATTTGTANNAGTGAATCTTTTTCGCGCTGGGGGCGCCAGATTTGAACTTCGCACAGGGCGCAATTTTTCCTTACTACGTCTCTGATAAATCTATGATGTTTACAAAATTAAAATCCTAATATTTTAACTAACTTGTCTTATTTTAATCACCATTTTAAAATCTTCTGTACATTATGTTTTACCTTCGTTATTTAGCCATACGTTTAATTATTAAATTAATTTTAGAGTTATATTATTTTATATTACATCATTTTTAAATTTTCGAGTTATTTTTTAATTTATTAACGTTTTATGTTTCAAATTATTTAGAAAGTATTTTCACTTATAAAAATTCTTTTCAATAAAAATTTTGATTTTAAATAATTTAAATATTATTAATTTTCAAATATTCAAAAATTTATGAATTCGCCAAATCCCAACAAATAAGTTTCTCCATAAATATCATTATTTTATATTTTAATCTTTAAAAAAATTATAACTTGAATTAATTTATATTTTGTGTTATATTCTATTATTAAACATCATATCGATATTTTGCATTGTTAAAAAAAGTCTTTCTTTAATGCAAAAACACTTTGAAAAATAGAAAGATTACACCCTTCAAAAACAGAACAAGAATAATTTAAGGATTTTAGTGATGCGATTTACAATAAAAGACATACTGTAGTTCGTTGAAGGCTTCAGGTTGGAAAGAATCACTCGATGCATATACATTTCTCGCTTTTCAGAGCCTCCGTCAACGAATTTATCTACGGTTCCATTTTGTTTTTGATAAAGTTTTCCTGCGGTCCCATACCTGACGAAACTTTCATTGACCCAGGACAGAGTGACCCAAGTTACAACGAAGATGTTGGTATCATCTTCATCAACGAAATTCGTGTATTAATGTTGAATAAATCTAAAACTTACTTCCGATGGACAGATGTATTTGCTCGGGTTGATTGTACAGTTGACACGTAATATTTACTATAAACAAACTTGGCAGACCAATGTACAGTAATAATCTAAGCATTCTTTCAAATGATGTTCTTAATTGACTAGATATAATCAATTGATTAAAACAAATGTTTAATTATGCATATATTTTATATTTTATAAAAATATTAATAAATGAAAAGTTGATTTTTTGACTAAATATTAATTATTATTATAATTTATATACTTGAATATTATGACAATTATTATGTATAAAAAATATTTTTATTGTTATGATAGTTACAAATATGATTGCCACAAAATTAAACTGAACACATTAATACATAATTATTATTTTTTATAATTTTTACCATTATTTTATTAGTATTTTAATAGTATTGTATAAATATCTATTTTTGTACATGTATATTTTTTTGCTATTTTTGCAACGCTGTTATCAGCGTATTTGTCTGATACCGATTTAATTGAGAATTGGTTTGTACTTCAGCAAGATAACGACCCTAAAAATAAAAACTTAGTAAGAATTATTTAGGATCAAAAGAAACTCTAAGTACTCCTAAATCCATGGAATAGCAAGCACACTTGCCGAACTGTTGTGGGATGAGCTTGACGGATAAGTATGGAAACTGCATCAAAATATTGAATCTCTCTTGTGGAAATTTCTACCACAGACTTGGCAATGATTGGGCCTAGAAGGACTCCATAAATTGATGAAAATTGGCTTGATTGACTTTTTCGTTGTTTTTTGCATTAATATATTACGTTTTTAATGAGTGATTTTCATAATGTAATTCTAAATAAATAAGGTAGATAAAGCGGTCTGAGTACGATAACACTGTCAGACAAATTTTTGCATTCAAAAAAGTTCATGAATAAACTCACAAAATTCCTAGTAATTCGATATCCCTGATTCCGAATCTAATGTCGTTCTGATTGCCATGTTTCCAGTAGTATGAAAATGAGAAATATTATTTTCCCCATTGTAAGCCTAATTTAAGTAGAATTTGTGAATTGAGAACTGATGCAGCATACAGAAAGCGCTTTAATACGAACAGATAAGCAGGTATTGTAACGGAATAGATGTTAACAGTGTCTAGAAGTATTTTTAAAAAGTAGCTTATTTATAGCGAACGTTAAGACCGTCGCGTTGCATCCTCCAAAAGTATATCAGCAACCATAATAGATGTCCATTTCCCCATGTAGCTTTTTTCCACAACAGCGAAGTCTTGATTGAAACGCTTTCTATTTTCGTCACTGACACTGCTCATATTCTCAGGGATGAAATCCAAATGATAAATCAAAAAATGAAACTTAAGAGACATATTGCTCCCCAAGGGTTTGTAAGAGTACAGTAGCTGCTCCACAAAATCCATATAATTCGGATCTCGAAAATTTCCCAGGAACCTTTGGCATATGACATTTGAAGCTCTACAAGGTGCCAGCTGAATGTGATATATGGTCTCTTCAAACTGGTTGTCGTTCAACAAGTATCTGATCCGCAGTCCCAGAAACGCTCCTTCTTTAATCTCTTTCTTTAGAAAATAGAAGCATCTCGACAATAACGGACTCCAAATTCGAAATCGGCACTATTGCATTAGGGGAGCCAAGCCCATACCTTCAATGAACTCTTTTATGTGTTAGCAGTGCAATTAAAGCGACAAATACACCTTAGACAATTTTCCAGGTGATTCAAAACTTTTGCAGGATAGCATATATTTGACTATCAGAGGTAAACAATAAGATTTGTTTCGAAATTGAATTAGTGTAACTAATAAGTGTAGAAGAATTTCACTGTATAATAATCAAGATAATTTTTCCTATATCAATGCATATTTATCCAATTTAAATGATGAAAATAGAAAGACGCTCATTCATCCCACGGAAACATTAACATTGCATTTAAAATGTACATAATTTGGTGATAATGAAAAAAATTCCATCAAAGAAATTATGCTGGTATAAAATTAAAATTTAAAAAAAGTATTTTAATATATAAAAATATTTTATGCCCACCATTTAATTAATTTTTTCCGATGAATTCGACATCCAAATTTAACATTTTTGGTCATTTCATGTTTCTCATTCTGTCGTTTCCTTGCAAATGAGAGTCAAAATATAAATTTTAGTGGAGAAAACTACTAAAAGCAAATGATTAAATAATTAACGGAAATAATGAACAATTTGTTTTAACTATTTGGTATTTTTTTTAAATGCATTGTTTTGTAAATAAGTATTGAATAAACTTTTTCAGTTTCAATTTCGGTCTACATGTCATTTTAGTAAACGTCCTCAAGATCATTTACAACGCCAAAAGCGTGACAAGTTTAAGGGATACATTACAGAATTCACGATCATTGACTGTGGTGCTCCGGTCAAACGACCGAAATAAAAAAATAATAATTAAATAATTGATGTTTTAATAAACTAAAGAAATTATGAAAAACTGACACAATTTTGAATTTTATGAATTAAAATAAATTTTTTGTCGAACAAGTCTATTTTTTTAAATTTTAAATAATTAAAAAATCAACATGCAAAATCATGCGCCTTTTCGGAGAAATCTCCGCGCTCCCATCGACCGCAACAGAGCCGCAGAGACGGATCGGAAAGCCGTCACTGACGGGACAAAAACTCGAAACGCATCGACGTTTCGCCATCGGGCCCTACCGGTTCATGGCGCCAATTCATCCGACAGTTTAACTTCCTTGCCTGACAACTTCCCGCACAATTAATAGGTGCTGGCCTCACATTGACGATCATCAATTGAACGGCAGTATCAACAAATGCATATATCAATATTTTTTTAAATTTAAAATTTAATAAAGATTTCAACTATTACCGTTTCTCATGATCAATATATTAATTCTGAAACACAGGCCTTTTAGAATTCTTTATTCAATCAATCTTTACATTTATAAATTTCCTACCAGAGACAAAAAAGTCAAGAACAAAAAAATAGACAAAGGAAATTGGAGTCGTAACGGGCTTATGGTTGAACTTGCACTTTATTCGAAAACAAGAATGAAACATTCAAGAAAAGACTTGAAAAGATCTTAAAATAAAATATTGCTAAATAGTCACTAACCAAAGATTCAGTGGTGGTCTTGCTGCAAGGATAGAGAAATAAAGCAAAGAAGTTTGCTTAGAGACTTTTAAACCGAAGTAGATTTTTGTAGACATGATTATTGAAAAAGATGAAAATGATAAAGCAAAAGGATGAATGACAAAATTTGAAAATACAACAGAAAGACCTGTTAAGGCGAAATTTTCTATTGAAGATAGTGTACTAGGGAAAGTAGGAAAGAGATCAAAAGAAAAGAAACTGAGAAACATGTAAAGTTGAAGAAACAGAAAAGGATAGGACAAGGGAAGAAGAATTGATTGAAACATGAAAAAAACTGAAAAAACTCTAAAAAAAGTGATTTATAGAACGCTAAAGTTGGAATCTTGTAAAATCAAACTTTTGGAGGAATAAATAACTAATATAATCTTAGTAAAAATCTGGATTTTAAGAACAGAAGAATAAAAAGAAGGATTACACAATTTTTATAAAAATAATAAAAATCGGAGTCAAGTTCGATAGAGTTAATTCTAAAATACTAATAGATGACCTTCCAGTTTCTATGTTGTTCCGGGATATTAGGAAAATAACTTATAATTCGGTAAAATTATTTTAGAGAACAAAGTTCTTAACCCATTAACTGATACTTGAATTTTGATAATTTTTATTAATTCTGAATCGTATTATTTTGTAGATGAATATCGTTGAATTGAATCTCTTTATGAAAACTGGGTACGCGGTACCTTCGAATCTTGATACAGGAAGACATTATTCAATAAAATTATGATTAAATAATTGTTAAGAGCATCGACACAATCAACATCATATTTAGAGTCATCACGACTTTCGGAAGATCATTCACCATTTATTATCATTCTATTTAGTATTGTTTCTGAATTTTCAATAATGATTATTTGATTATATTTCTTAATTTTTCAATAACATTTATTATTATTTTAACTTTAAAATATTTCATAAATTTATAAAAAATAATTATACTAATTTTAAAGCAATTCAAACCTAAAAAAATGTCTGTAATTTAAACATTAAACATGTTTATCTTAATATTTGAAAAATATTACTCCTATTAGAAATTCCTCTACTTTTTAAATTTAGATTTTATAAGATTATTAAATTTTCATTAATTTTCAAAATATAAATTCTGTTCGAATGATCAGTTATTGCAAGTACAATAAAGAACCAATTTTCCAACTGTGTGGGCTAATCACAATTCCGATTTCAGCACACTCAAATAATCAAATATAAAAAATATAAAGAGCTATGGTTAAATAAATCATGGACATACGATATGTATATAAGTGATATGAAATATTAATTTTAATAACAGCAAAACTACAAGTGGAATAATGAGAATATATATTTTATTTTTCATTTCACTGAGGTATTAGGTTGTTCGATATGAAACGGGTCAAACTTCACACCTTACATTTCAATCGCGTATAACTTAACTTTGAACTATCGTATGAAAATAAATAAGGTATTTCTTGACAGATATA
>MQRK01229365.1:0-14455 GCA_001938485.1 Girardia tigrina
TGATCGCGACCGTTGCCATGGTAACCGCGACCGTTGCTAAGGTAATCGCGACCGTTGCCATGGCAACCCGCGTGGTAACTGGTTACGTAACCATGGCAACCACGGTAACTAGTAACGACGGGGGGGTGCCGCCGAAGGTACATTTTTCCCCTACTAATACTTAAATTTATTTCTAATTTAAAATAATTGTAAAATTTGGTCATTTCCCCCCTTGACGCTTGGAAATTTAGATAATTTTTTTTTCTATAACATGTAATTTTTGAACTGATTGAAAAGATAGAGTACAGAAATAAAATCCAGTTTTTATAAACAAATTCTCAAATGAATCGAATATTTATGAATTAGAATTTACTCGTGAAATCTATTTTGTCGGTTACCGGCTGGGCAATCATCCAACTGACCCTAGGGGTCAATACTGTCATAACTCATGTGAACACTTAAAAAATGTGAGATGTTTCTAAGCAATCATCGGGGCTTTATGAATTCATCCTATTAAATTCTTCTTTCAGAGTAAATAAAATCAAAGTTGAGATATTTAAAAAGTAATATTGATAGCATCTATTAAAAACATGTTCAGGTTGTAGCTTAGGCATTTTGTATATGTTATCACAATCATCAATTACGTATTTGTAGTATATTCAATGAAGAATAAAAATTGAATAAATTAAATTATGTTGTCAACTAAATTCCTGACTTTAAATTATGACAATATATTTTAAGGGTTTAATAAAAACCAACAACTATGCAATGATATATTCTCATTTGCCTGAGACAACTTCTTACCACCGTTTAAGAAGATTTTCAATACCTCTGGTAAAAATCTGGAACAATAAGTCATTCGAATTCGTTTTCGATTGATATCTCCAATGAAGAAGGATTTACGCTTGGGACACTAAATTTGCTTTGAAGTGTATAAGATTTTTATGATAAATAGTTAGCAATTTTATTAGTTAAGAACATTTTTGTAATTGAAACATCTACCCGAAAACATTTTTTAAGTTCATTTAAAATCTTTATTTCATTTGGAGATGTCTTTTCCCTGATTGGTGCTATAATTCTCAAAAATTTTGTATTCTTCAGATCAGATAAAAATAGCTGAGTAAATAAATATATTTAAACCTTAAAAATAGAATACAAATAATGCATCTCAAGGTTGTTAGGACAGTTCTCAGGGTTTCATGTTACTAAATAAATAATCAACTTTGCGTTTAAATATCGTGTTTTGTAACGATTTTGTAATGTTTCATTCTATCTGATGGTATGCTTGGGTTTTCCTGTGTTCAGTAAATATGTATTTCGATTAGATCTAGTAAAGTATAATCAACCGGGATGATCAACCAAATCGAGAAGAAGTGACTCTCATCAAGGGCTTGCAATCTATGAACAGATACCTAAAACTACTTTGTAACGGAATCATAAAAGATACATAGAGAACACTGAGGTCGTTCGCAAAACAATTGGATCTTAGGCTAAGTTGGGACCGTACAGGTGTCCCATTACGCGAGGTAGACGGTGGTGTTTAGAGGTCTGTATGAAGAATTTGATGATCAAAAAGCTCTAAGTGTCACAAATACATTTGGAAACTTTCACGCCAATGTGGCTATCCTGACAGAATACACAGATTGAGCGTCGTGACAGAAATATTAGGTTGGGAAAAAAGTAATCCATTATTTTAATTCATCATTTATCGATCAAACAATTTCAAATTTATGCTCTTTGTAAAGGTAACATTTCCCAGTAATTTCACAAAAAAAATTTTGCTTTTTCTTATTCAGTTCTGAGTTACAGGGTGTTAAAAATGGAAGTCAACAAAGAAAAAATTCGGTACATTTTGCAGTTTTTATTCGATAAAGGCGAAAATGCAAGCCAGGCGGCTGTTATTGTGAATGGTGTTTATGGTGCCAATACTGGAACAGCTAATTACACGCAATTTTGGTTTCATCGATTCCATTGAGGCATTTTTGATGTTAAAGATGCACCTCGCACAGGCAGGCCTATCGTTGAAAATGTCGATAAAATCTCGGCAATGATCGAAGTTGACCGGCATGTTAGTAGTCGTCGCATCACAAAGGAGCTGAAGATCGACCACAAAACGGTTTTAAACCATTTGGGCAAAAAAGGATTCAAAAAGAAACTTGATGTTTGGGTTCCACACCAATTAACACCAAAAAACATGATGGATCGAATTTCCATCTGTGAAGCCTTGGTCAAACAAAATGAAATTGACCCATTTCTTAAACGGATGGTTACGGGGGATGAGAAATGGGTCACATACGACAATATTGTACGAAAACGATCGTGGTCAAAGCACGGTGAAGCACCTCAAACGGTCGCCAAACCAGGACTAACGGCCAGGAAGGTTCTACTATGTATTTGGTGGGAGTGAAAAAGAATCATTTATTATGAGTTGCTTCCGTATGACCAAACACTAAATTCAGATCTGTACTGTCAACAACTGGACCATTTGAAGATAGCAATTGATGAGAAACGACCAGAATTGGCCAACAGAAGAGGTGTTGAGTTCCATCACGACAACGCCAGATCACATACGTCTGTAGTGACTCACCAGAAACTCAGGGAGCTTGGTTGGGAAGTTTTAATGCATCCACCATATAGTCCGAACGTGGCATCAAGCGATTACCCCATTTTTCTCGCATTGCAAAATTTCCTGAGTGATAAGAAATTGGGATCAATAGAGGATTGCGAAAATCGATTACTATATTTTTTCGCCAATAAGGACCAAGACTTCTACGAGAGAGGCATTATGAAGCTACCTTCAAAATGGCAACTAATTATACAACAAAACGGTGCATATTTGATTCCAAGAGGACAATCCGAAACATGTTAAATAAAGTTTTGAATTTCACGCCAAAATAATGGATTTCTTTTTCCCCAACCTAATATATTATAAGTGGACCATTAATATGGCAAATTAGAGAGCATAAAGTCAGTATTTTAACATAAATCAACGAAAAAGATATCGCGTTTGAGAATTTCTATGATAGCACTTTCAAAAGGAAGTTTCCTACAGATTATCACGGTGGGTCTGTATGTATCCACCGATTGCGGTTACACTGACGATGACAAATCAGAGTTTTATAACTCTCTAAACACCATGATCAATAAAGCCGGATATGAGGCTGAATTGTCAGGGTGTATGGTGATATTGGGAGGAGACTTCAACTGTCGCATACATTTGACGGAAGAAAACCGATAACCAACGCCAGAAAATATGTGCACAGTGCAAATACGTTTGACAATGGGAAAATATTAGTATCCCTAGCAGAAGAAAACCGTATGAAAGTAGTAAACTCATTCTTCAAGTAAAATCTGAGAAAATCACCAACTGGACTGACCTGCAATGAAGAAGATGGAACTGCTGGATTACTTCCTTCTGCATGCGATAAATATGAGATGGATTACAGATGTCCAATGTAAACAGCTTTATGATTAAGGCTCTTATTATTATTACATGGTTTTATATTTGAATAAATACAAAACCGGTACTGATTGGAAACTGAAAACTGAATTATCGAAAATTATTCAAAATACCTTATTATTAAAGATCAAGAAAATTTAACGGTTCAGTTAAGACGAAAGATTAGAGAAGCAAGAGCTGGATGGAAAAGTACCGAAAAAGTAATTACCAAATTGCTTGAACAATACAAGTATGTAAAAGGGCTACTAATGAAAGAGAATTGGCTGAATAATCATAAGAAATAAAGGAAAAATGAAATGGGTATTGCACCATTCCCAGGAGAGTCTTCGAAGATTGAGGACTACAAGGAATAAAGTTTCAAATAGTGTCAACATATGGAAACGGGAAAAAATGATTAATCTCAGTGTTGAGATTGAACATAATTTGAAACGTAGCAACTTTAAAAAAGAATAGGATCAACTACTTGGAATTCAGTTTACTGGAGAATCCTGAGACCAAGGCACACACGCTTTTTACACCTGTTCCCTTGATCTCAAATGATCACCTGTCATGTCCTTATCAAAATATTTTCAAAGCTCGTCCGCTCATTTAGTGGACTGACACGGCATATCACAGTGTAAACTGCATCAACGTAGGGATTCAAAGTGAGGATTAGATACTGCTCACTACATCTCAACTGAGTAATGAGAAGGAACAAGAATCAAAATGTGAATTTTCAAGCACCCATTAAATAAACTGAGGCATGATTTTGACATTATATGGAACTGAGATCATAGCTAGTTCACCATCGAGTGGAGAAGCATAACACTCATTTCTCTGACTCATTATTTGCAGGAAGAGAGGACCTCGATCTCAATGGAATTCGTGAAAAATATTGTAATTACCATTTCAGAGAAATTTTTTGATATTATAAAATCTCATAAAGATTAAACAAAATACCGATCTACTGTGCTTTAATCGAATTCATGAAAATAAATTGCTATTTCATTGTTATACTTTCTGTTGCTTCCCATAATGTATTTATTTAACTCAAATACTATAAAAAAAGGTGGTCGGATACTTTTGCGATGGCGGCTTATAAAGAATGTATATCTGGACACGGCACCTGAGTGACAGAGGAGTGGTGATTCTTATATATGCCCAATAGAAAATTGCAACAAAAGGTATAAAACTAAATGACAGTTGTAGAGGCATGTGTTAATTGATCATCGAATAAATGCTAATGGTACTAATAGTACCATACATGCACGAAATATCTCAAACAAAAGAATCATATCATAAATATTTAAGTGTCGAAAATAAAAAGTGCCTGTCGGTACATCTGATTGATCCAGAACGAGGTTTTGGCTTTTCGGCTGGATAATATAACGAATAGAGGAATATTCGAACGTCCCTTTCCCTGTTGCACTAAATTTTTTTATATGGCCAAAGTTTTACAAATCATGGTACAAGAGATCACGATTGGTCTTTTTAAAATGCAAACCGCAAAGTTCACGAGCACTGAAGGCTCACACTCTGACATCAAAATCCTTATGAGAGGACCAAAAGCTCTTGTATTTTTGGATTTTTTTACCCGATACAGAGTCTATGATTCACTACCCTGTGTACAAATGCTGAATATTGTAGTTTCCATTGTATAGACAGTTATTCGTAACAGTCTGTGGAGGTTTATGATACTTTAAAGTTTACCAATTATAACCCTGGGAACTTTCCGGCCAACCTAATAATAATGAATATCTTAATGATAGGGATATTGTGATTCGTTAGTTTGTCGGAAAATATCTTACATAGACTACTCAAATCTTAAAAATTGGTAAATTAAACCTAAAGTTTTTGTCCGAATTTCACAAGAATGATAATGTTTATTAAAAAGGAAATAAAGTTGAAGATCAGATTTGATTCGAAAACGTTCTAAATTTGGGCCATATGTTTTGCAATATGTTTATTATAAGTGTTACAATAAGTATATATTTAATATAAATTATAACAAAATATAATAAAAATCTACCGTTCTCAAATCACGCAGCTTTAAATCTATATTATTTTTATTATTCAAGACATAAGCCGAAGTCGGTCTGCTTATTCGACGTCTTTGCAAGGGTAATGGAGCTAGCTCAGTTTGACATTCAGCATCCTGGTCTTCTGATACATTTTTAACACTAAGCTCGATATCAGAGCTTGTGTGGATAATGGATGGAATCTGACTGGTAGATTGCGATCGTCTGGAGTTTTGAGGAGATTGATTATGTGTATAGGAAATATCTTGTGAGTGGTTATTGACTATTTCATTACTTTTATTTTCAAGCTGGAATAATAATCTTAAAATAATTACATTTGTTATTTTTCAACAATTTTACATGAAATACAACAGTATTTGAATCTGGTTCTGGCTGAGTGTTACTGGACTTTCTGCGATCACTTCGAGATCTTAGGAAATACATTTTTACAATTTGTATTTATATTTTAAAAATAATATAATAAATTAAATAATAAATGAAAATATTATTTTATAATTGTTATCGCCATTAATGTTAGTAGCGTTTATGCCATTTTCATTATCCAAAATTTCAGAAGTCATATTTATCGCAAAACTTTATTAATGACAATAATACAATTTATATAAACAAATTCCTTGATAATTCATTCATTTCAACAACATACATCTATTAAATTTTTCTTTCAATTTAATTTGTAAAATTTAACTTTATGATTTATCTATGCAATTAAAAAGTTTTGATTATTTTAAGAACGAAAACAAATAAAAATAAATAAAATAATTAACACCAAATCTACTATAGGTCTTGTACATTTATACCCATTAATAACTATTGCTATAATTAAAACCAGAGACTTTGGTTTTCTTTTGTCTTCTAGAAGCGAAATAAGATTTTATTAACTTGCATTAAATTTTTAATTCCTTTTCTTTGGTCTAGAAAACATTCATTTTGGATAATTATTTGAAGTAAATATACGTTAATTTAATTTCTAATACTAAATATTATTTTGATATACTAAATATTATTTGTCTCCCCTTAGAAGAAGCCATCAATTATATTTACGAAATATAAAAGTGTTTGTCGTTTTTATAAAATCCTGTAAAATGAGTTACTTCGGAAACACTATATATATATATATATATATATATAAATTATAAAAAAATCACTCAACTACATTTAATTATATTTTGTATAACTATTTAACAAGACATAACAATTGCACAATTTCCACTGAGATCAGAGTCACGTTATTTATACGGTCAATGTTCCTGATAGAACATTAAAAATATTTTGTTTAGAAATTTTATTTTAAATAAGAAATTACAAAATATTAAAGAACTTTGTTAATTATAAAAAATATGTTAATTAGTAAATTAATCGTATATTTCCTATTTGGTATTTTATTTCTTAAGACTAATAATATTTATCATTTTAACAAATTTTATGAGATAAAAAACATTATGAAGAAATTTTAGTGCCATGTTATAACAAATGTTGCAAGGTTATAAAATTCTTGAAAAGTTAATGTCTAAAGCCAGAAAAGTTTATTCAATGGGAAAGAAATAAGAGAATTAAATTTCATTTATTTACAAAATTGGAGTATATTTCTTGATTATTTGGCGAAAAACTTAAAATATGATGTATCATAAAAAAGTTTGTGGGGCTCAAGTGTACAATATATTTTAGTTCTATTTTGTTTAAGTCAATGACAGATACTAGAATCTCATGATACAAGAGTGAAATGAAATCGTAATAAGTGGTAAACAACGATAACAGACGCTTACTGTTTGTAACCGATTCTAAATGGAATTACAAGTGATAAACTAACAAGACATCGAAAGATCACTATAAAAGACCAGGGAAACTGACTTATATTCAGATGTGACACTAAGTACAAAAGCTCATCTAAAACCTAAAATAATATTATTACAGTAAAAAAAACAAAACAGAAGTACACATATTATGAAGTACACTATTTTTCTATTTAATCAATTAAAATATAGTTCTTACAAATTGTAATCGTAGTAGAGTATGACACAGTCAAGATCAAAGATAATCAACAAACAATATTAATTTGTGTCATAAACTAAATAGATCTTAAAGATAAATTAAATCAAGTAACTTTCTCGGTATCAAGCTACCAAAGGATGGAAAGTAATATCCCTTTTCAATGACAAAGCGAGAAACAACTGCGTACCAGTGCTACTGAAATGCAGAAGAGAATTAAAGCCTCTAGATAACTAACTCTTAAAATAAAAATGCTTTAATCACGCAAATGGAAAACTTTACCATTTCCAGAAATATTTTTTCAAAATATATTTTAAAACATCTAAAACACGAAAAGATTTCATAAAAAATATAATACAAGAAATGCGTAGGGATTGTCTTCAATATAATTTAAAATTTATTATGATTAAATAATCCTCTGTATCCAAGAACATACATAACCCATATGATATCACAAGAGAACTAAAGGACCAGAAAAGACTGGAATTAGTAAAATCCCAGTCTAATTTGTCAGATAGTATGAGTAAGGTTCCGAAACAGTGGCTCAAAAAAAAAGTGTCATCAATGCTATTGAAGCACTTATAAATCCGACCCTTGATGGAATCAAGGAAATACATGACAATTTTCCCTTTAGGGTCGACAGAATGAATGAAATTCTAAAAGAGAAATATGAGTTTAGCTGAGTTAAATTGGATCAAGTTAAGAAAGTTATAAATCAATGTGATGTGTGTTCAAAGATCTATCAAGGGTCCTGAGTAGAATATCAACATGGACAATTATCGACTGATAAAGTGCAGTATCAACTCTATAGCGACTTCGCTTATGTCAAAGATGTTGCATATTTGACTAAAGTAAATTCGGCAACAAGGATCTGTATTTAGACAAAGATGCATTATGAATCTTCTAAGGAAATGAATTGGCACATAGATACAATATTTTCAGGATTTGGACTCCCCATTTTCTGACAATTTTCTTACAGAAGTATAATAATGACACAGTTAATGGATAAATGGAATAATGTTATACATCAGTCTATCAACATCAAGGAAATAGAATACGTGATAGAATCCACGAAACCATAAAGACAATAACAGTAAGAATGATAAGGATGATTAGTGATTTTTGTCTTGGTTTAACAGTACGAAAGGTCATAGAAATGCATATAAAATGATGTTCCATGAAAAATCTCGAGTACCTATGATACGAGATGAGTGTCTAGTGAAATGTAAATTCATTTCAAAATATAACTGGAATGGTGATTATGATAACATAGAGAAATATCCTTTCTGTATTGGCGAGTGTTTATTTGATAGTCAATGAAAATGCAATGAACAATGGTCTAGAGTCTAGACCGTATGTAATCACGTCAATGAAATCCACAGTCGAGGTTAAGATCCACGAGAATGGGATTACAAGGTATATATTCAACATCAGGATAACAATGGCAATTAAAGAATCTACTACATTTGATTGTGATAATTACACTTCACACAGTGATAACGAAGTTTGACATTAGATAACTCACGAGATAGGAAATGACTACACTTCAGATAGCGATTATAAAAGGATAGAGTCGATAGCTTCAGATATTGGGGAGTGTCAATAAATATTAGATATTATAAATGTTTAAATAAAACCAAATATTGTAGATATAAATAAATCACTTTCAAACATTTTATTATCAATTTGTTACAGCAAAATAGACATGAACAGAATATAAATATTCAATATTAACTAATCATTTTTCAATTAAAATTATTCATTAATAAACATTTTATAATAATTTAAAACTATTTTAAAATACAGAAAGGTTTTTATCTCAAATACTCCTACAACTAAAACCAGTGATAAAATCAATTTGAGTCAAATAAATTTTAACAATGCATTTACCATAAATATAGAAACACTAATTTCACAATAGTTATGAATAAAAGATGGTTATTTAATTATAATAATCTACAAAATATTACAAACATCCATCCGATGTATGAATTGTAAAACTAAAGATCACAACATAAAGAATGAACTTGGTAGTACACATTTTTCATGTCCACATGTATACAAATTATATATAGCTTCCTACATACTCTATTGTTTTCTACAACGTAATGAGTTAAGATCTCGGAAATTACAGTTCAAACAGATATAAGAATACAATACAATTAATAGCATACTAAAATCTATTTCTGCACTTTTACAATATCTTCAGGAAAAGTTACGCTGATACTTATCGGTTGGTGAATGGAAAATGTGAACATATTCCCATGTGGAAAGAGTAACAAATGTATAATAAAAAGTATTTTTTATTATAATGTGTTTAAATTTCAATTTGATTTCTTTAAAGATCAACGAATGGTTGCATGTATCATCAGAAATCTTTGTGAATTTCGAAGTATAGGGATAGGAAACTAATTATAAAATAGGAAACTATTTTAACTTTTGTTAAAATTAGCATTTGTATAATACTCATTATATATATACACATAATTGCATTTTAAAGTTTTTGAACCAATCAGAATAAGGTACAATTTAGCAATATTTTAGCACAAAATTACTATATAATGTCACTTCAATTTCTTTTTTATAAAACCAGGAGAAACAATATTCTGATCTTAAGTACTATCCGTTAAAAGTTTCTCATCTACTGTTTCCTTTATTATTTTTCAGGAAAAGATTTATAATAACCATTCTGATTTAGCAAGAAACTTAGTTTATCAAGATTATCTAAAGACCTAAGAAAAGTTGAAGACCAAAACGATAAATTAGGCCTTTTATTATGTTTCTTTTATACTTAGATTCATAAAAATAATGCAGTTAAGTATATAAACTAGTTTCAGATTGTCTACTATAAATACCATATTTCAACCAAATTATCAAGAACAGTTTGAACAATCGTTTTATTTTCAACATTTAAAGTTAACGAATTCATAAAATTGATAATTTCACGATTCTGTGCAATAATTTCGATATTGATTAGGAGTGTCATGTGAAGCATTGTTAGTTAAGTTAAGTTGGCCTAAAATTTATGTTAAGCAGCGGTCTGAAACAATGCTTATTGAGAATTTTTTATTAGCATTATCTCATGCAATCGATTACACAATAATATTTTGCTATTAAAAAATATATATTTTCAAATGAATGGTTTTTGTTTTTAATAAAAAAATATCAACTGGCTTAAAATTTATAAATTTTTTAGTTACTTTTTTATCGTTATCCATTATAAATTTTTTTATTAAACGAAAAAATATCATTTTATTTATTTATAATAATTCAGATAAAATTTCTAATTTTATTAAAATTTCCATTAAACATTTCCATTAATTTATAATAATTCAGATAAAATTTCTAATTTTATTAAAATTTCCATTAAACAAATATCTTACATTTCATAATTCTTGTATCTACGCGTAAATTTCTAGATTCTTGAATATTTTATTTATTGATTATTTTTAAAGTTTACTGATATAAATGTTATCATATTTTAAAATTTTACTCCAGGATTTCAACAAACTTTAATCTTACAAATAACTAAAATTGTAGAAAATTTAGTATTATTTTTATATAATATTTTAATACTAAACTTGTGGAAAACTCGATTAATGTTTAATATCATTTTCTAATAAAATTTTATTTATTTTTATATATTTTCATAAACTTTCTGATAATTTTTAGAAACTTTAATGTCAGCCAGCCATTTTTATACCAGCCATTTTTTGGTTAGCAAAAAAATACAAGTTAATGTTTATTAATTAAATTTATCATTTCTATCAAAATGTATTGAAATTCAAAACCGTAATTTTGATATTATGAAACATAATTTACCGTATATTTTTGGTATTCGTCAATTAAAACTAAATTATTTAAAAAAATTATCTGATATTTTAACCCTACTTAATATCAAATAAATTCGGTCATTATTTTCTTGAAGACAATATTTTTTTTAATTAACAATTTTCTTTAATTAATTTATTTTTAATTTATCTGATTGATTCAGATCAAATATCACGAAGCGATTTGTGAAAAAAGATTTCTATCATATAAAATTCGCAATTTACTAATTTTATAATAACAATAAAATCAATGAGGGATATTTTAAGTATAGTATTTTTTATTGTTTTCAAAATATTATTTTATCATATTAACACTATTTAACAGAAACAAATAAAGTTGATATATTTTTGTGTAAACATTTGACGATTTTGCTGTGATCAAATATTCAGTCAGGTGTTTTTGATAATAATAGAAATTATTGTTTGCTTCGAAAATGGATTTGTGTGCTTCTGTTTTCGTTATATTGTTAATATCTATTTTAGTCATAATTATATAATTATCTAATTTTATATAGCACTTGTACATATTTCTATTTTATCTATTTGTGATGCCTTCATTAAATTAATGCTTAACATTCTTTTGTCTTTTGTATACATTAGATCGATCCTTCGATTACATGTTCTGATATTTTAATATCTTATTTTAACAGCCTATATGATCGGATCTTCTAATGTATAATGGGTACCCTGTGCTAAAATAAGAATATATTAAAGGAAATATCAGATCTCATTATAAACTTGACAAAATATCTAATAATAAAAATATTTTTTCTTTGGTTTTTCACTCAGTTTTTTAGTATTTCATAAATGTCTGAAAGTGATTAGATATTATTGGGAGGAGCTTTCGTCACCATAAAAATAGTAAATATTTCGCTTTGTTGGTGTATTTATTTTATAATTGTGAGAAGTATTTGTAACGTCAATATCAGAAGTCATTTTAACTTAATTTATATATTTATTAATAAAAATTATTCAAATAATTTTTTTCAACTATTTCTTAAATTTGTTATCAATCCGCCGATCTCTATTTACCAATAATTTTAAATTTATTTTAAATCAAATCAAAATAATATTTAATTTTTAATTTTAAAATTTTTAAAAAATATTTAAGAAAACTATTAATTTACGTATATTTAATATTCAATATTTTTGTTTTAAATATTTAATTTTTTATTCATATCCTTAATTGATTTCAAAATTTGAAAAATAAATTTTATAGATTTTAATAAATTTTTTTAATAAAATTCAAATAAAATTATTATTTGTAAAAATACCGTTTTAACTGTTATCTGTTTTTAATTCATTTATTTTTTTACTAAACAAATATTTTAAATCAAATAAATTTATAGAGCATTTTTAAATTCAATGTTAAAATATTTAATTATCATTTTACTTAATTTTTAAAAATTTCAATTTGATTTCAATTCAAAATAATTTTTAAAATTTAAAATCTGTTTAGATAATTAAATATAATTATTGATATATTCATAATTAAATTATAATTGTATACTAATTAGATATACTGTATCTAATCTCTATTGCTGATATTTCAAAATTTTATTGCTGATATATAAAATATATTTACTTACGTTATGTATCACAAATTTACCGATATTTTATAATTAAAATCGGCTTGAAAAGTTAAGAAGGTTAAACCGGGATCAGTGTTTCTTAATAAGTATTAAACAAACTGGATCCGAAATTATTATATGAAATTAAATGGTAAATTCATTCACGAATGCGCCCATAGATAAAACCATATCATTGGCCACAAAGTTTGGGAACTTAAAGAAAACTCCAAGACCAAGATAAATAGGCATCCAAAAAATCTGTACGAACTGTTGATGTTGTGAACCAAAAATGTTTCCATACTTTTCAAAGTGTAACAGTGGAATCCACACTCGCTTAAATACTGGCTTCAATCTTTCTGCAGCTATTGAAGGGAATATGATTCATATAGATTGAGAACAACCATATGTGAATAAAAAGTATGAGAAAGAGATATTTTTAGTGTTCAAGACATAATCCACATAAAAATATTAAATTCAAAACTAATGAAATAAAAATAAGACTTCCATTTCTAGATATTCCTGTTAAAATAATTAATGGTAAATTTGAAGCTGAATGGTGTAGAACACCAAACATCACAGGACTTTACCACACCACCAAAAAAGTTATTATGAGAAGTGGTAAGATGTTATGATCTAAGAATTTGGACTGTTTCCTGTAATTATAAGAATGTATGCGATGTATTCGAAATTCTCCGAAAACTCTTCAATGATAATCTATACTTAAAAAGTAAAATTGAAACTAATATTGAGCTAATGTTGGATAAAATTAGAATTACTAAACCAAGAAGCACGAGAGGAGTGTGTTTAGATTATACAAATTCCATTTACTGAAGAGTTTTGAAGATTATATTTATAAGAATGACAATAACATCAGGATAATGTCCGTGAAATCGAAAAACAAATACACAATGAAATACAATTTTATATTTAAAAATAATTGTCACGAGTATCCAAATTCATACATTGGAGAGTTAGGGATCTCAGGAGAATATATAAAACAGTGAAATAGAAGAGTCCAACTACTGATAGTGTGGCCCTTTGAAAGCAATGTTTCAAATTTCCTATCATTCTTTTAGGGCTTAGAAACAACGATTCTGGATAATCTGCCTATGACAGAGAAACCAATACTGAAAAGGCTTGCATTCTTTGACAAGACATGTTAATACATAAAGCGAAAAAAATCGGAGGTCACATTGAAGAGGCAAATTGTCAACTCAATTTCTTTTTCAATTTCATTTCCATTTAAATTTTTTTCCCATTATGAGAGGTTGTATCAAACACGAAAATTCGAGTTTACACTTTTTCTTACAGGTTTTAATTTTATTTAACTTAAAATAAAAAATTTTACTCTCCTCAAAATCATGCAATCACCTTAAAAAGACATGATAAAAACAACTTAATCTTAATTTAGTATATTATTTATTTCCATATAATTTCTAATCTCTAAAACATTATCCGAGGTAATTAATAATTTATTTTTTAACAATTACTTTAAAATGAAAACTATTGTAGATATTCAAAGAAAGGAAATAATGACACTAATTTTGAAATTGGGATTTTTGAATTAATTAGATTATATATATATATATATATATATATATATATATATAT
>MQRK01229375.1:17645-43955 GCA_001938485.1 Girardia tigrina
AACAACTTGTTTCTCGTTGGCAAAAATGTATTGATGCCAACGGTTCATACTTTGATTAATAAACTTTTGTTTCTGTGAATTTGCACGTCTTTGAAGTTTGTGTCCCATAACCGCCATTAATTTTCGACCAACCTAATATGTGTATAATATCGATTCTTGTGAACGCTAATTTGTGCCCCATCAATGTAATCTAAAACAAGCTACAATAAGAAAACACAATCTTTTCGCAGTGATTCTTTGAGTCTTTTTTACCGTTACTCAACTTTTATTAGGTTGATGCAAAAGAAATGTCATTTGTAATGTATTTAATATTCATTGTTTGAAATATTTAGAAAATCATTAATAAATAGATTCATATTTAAATTCACTTTAAAGCTTAAACTTTACTCTCTATTTTGATACCAAGTGTGACATAATTGTTGTTGATTTAAGTTGTATTGATTTCATTTTGGAAATGTTAGAACAGAAGGAAATGAGAACAATTTTATTCTACGATTTCTAACTAGGTCGACAAGCGACAGAAACTGCTCGGATTATCAACAATGTATTTGGACAACATACCACTAATTTACGAACAGTACAGCGTTGGTTTTCTAAGTTTCCTAGTGGCAACGAGAGCCTTGAAGATGAAGAACACGGTAGTCGACCATTTGAAAAAGTTAATCAATGCCGACCGTATAAAAAGTCACGGGAAATCGCTCAAGAACTCAAAGTTTACCAATCAACAGTCGTTCACCATCTGAAGAAAATCGGGAAAGTGAAAAAGCTGGACAAGAGGAAGCCGCACGAATTAAACGAAAATAAAAAAAATCGTCGTTTTAACGTGGGTTCTTCTCTGCTTTTGCGTAATCAAAGCGACCAGCGTCTGGATCGAATTGTAACGTGCGATGAAAAATGGATCCGATACGACAACCGGCCACGTTCAGCTCAGTGGTTGGATTTCAATGAGGCTCCAAAGCCTTTCCTGAAGCCAAAATTACACCAAAAAAGTCATGGTAACTGTTTGGTGGTCCGCAAATGATTTAATCCATTACAGCTTCCTAAAACAAGGCGGAAAAGTATTTTCAGCAAATTGACAAAATGCACCAAGAACCACAAAAAAACGGCCGGCATTACTCAATAGAAAGGTGCAAATTCTTCTGCATGACAACGCTCGTCCACATGTTTCAAGAAAGACCATGCTGAAGTTACATGAAACTTTGCCTCATCCACCGTACTCACCTCAGACTATCACCTTTTCAAACATTGACCCTCGTTCTTTTGCAAAAAATACTTCAGAAACCAATGAGATGCTGAAAGAGCCTTGGACGACTTCATCGCCTCCAGAACTCCAGGATTTTTTGAAAAAACTTGTTAGCCGTTGGCAACAGTGCGTTCGATGTAATGGTTTCTATTTTGACCAATCAAGTTAATTCTAAAGAAAGTTGTGTTCATCTCCATTTGGAATGAAAATCAACAGATAAGTTGACGGTTAAAAAACGACATTTCTCTTGCATCAACCTAATACTAACACCTGTCCCACCAGATTGTTTCGAGACATTACGAGGGGTGTCCCAAAAGTTCGTGGACTGATAAGTAACAACAAATTCAAGAAGTTTAATCCATTTACCAAAATTGATCAATCCTCATCAGAATCGATATCGAACTTGTCACCATTCAGTTTCACACACTTTTCCCATCTCTGTGTCCACTTCCTAATACCATTATCGAAGAAAATACGTGGTGACTCCGCAATCCACGCACTTCTGTGTCCTCATATGCAGCTCCTCTGACATGATGCTGTGCACCTGACTTTTAGAAACGCCTGTAATATCTGCTATCTCACGGATAGTGAGACATCTGTCACCAAGAATGACTTCCTCGATAACTTTCACATTTTCTTGACATCCGGACGTTGTTGGTCGCCCACTGCGTTCATCATTCTCCAATGATTGACGCCCTGCCTGGAATCGTTGCACCCACTTAAAGACAGCCGTTCTTCCCGTAGCGGCATCTCCAAAGACGTGGTGTAAACGGTGCACAATATCTGCAGTGGGGGTGTCTTCCTTCCAGAGGAAATAGATGATTGCTCGTTGAGATTTCACTGCCTCTTCCATACTAACTACAAGAAAGAACAATGACAAATTAATACATTCGTATGTCACACACATGCCAATGAGAGTTCACCTCAATTACCATTGGTTGGTTCCCCCCTCATGTCATCGTATTGTCTAATATTACTCCACTAATAAACTTTTTGCATTATTTCACCGACATTGTTCAACCTTTTCCTTGAGAGAATTGTTATCGAAGCAATAGACGATCTGGACGATGTTGGAATAAGCTGCGGAGAAACAAGAATAACTTTGCTGAGGACATAGACCTAATCGGTAAAGATGAGGCAGAGATTCAGGAACTGACGAATAGATTACACAAAGAAATTTGGAATGGAAATCAACAGACAAGAAAGCAAAATTATGGTTTCTGGATGGCTACAACGGCATTTATTAATTGATCATCGAATCCAAGGTAATAGTACTACGAACATCCAAGTAGTACAAAGAGAAGAAACAGGAAGACGTCATGGACCTTTGAACTTGAACGCGGAACACTATATGCCAGTGTCTGTCGGTGTAACTGATGAGGACTGTCCAACAGTAATCCCTAGTGTCTCGCTGAATTTTTGGCTGGATAAGGGAGTGTTTCATTGCCCATTTCACCGTTACATTAAGTGCGTTTATACAGCTACAAGTCTCCAGAATCACGGAACGAAGGAACATGACTGATTATTTCTCATAGGGAAGCCGAAGCGTACCCGTGCATTAAAAGCTCGTACTATTGCATCTTAAGTCGTGTGAGAGGATTAGAGAACTTTGTATTTGTCAAATGGTTTCTACACGATACAGAGTCTATGATTCACTGCCCTGTGCGCCAATATTTTGACCTTAGCCGTTGGGCCGCGGGTGCACCCAATTATAAACAAGCCTTCGCTACATCCTTCTATTTGTAGTTTCTTTTCTAAGACATTCCATAACCAGGCCACTCCATTCTTTTAAATCATCCATCCATTGTCTCTTTGGTCTTCCTCTTGGACTTTCTCCTTCCACTCTTCCCTCAATCATAACTAGTTTGCTAGTACTTGTTTTCTTATTTGATGACCGTAGAATTTTAGCTTCCTTCTCTTGATTATCTCTTCTATTGATTCTGGTCTTTCACCCAGTACTTCTGTCACTTTCCTCCAAACAAAGTCACTTGTCTTCTGTTCTTTCCACGTGATCTTCAGCATTCTTCTGTTGCACTTCATTTCAAACGCTTTAAGTCTGTCCATACACTTCTGATTTATTGTCCAACTCTCGCATCCACAGAGGAGTGTTGCCCAGACAATAGCCTTAGTGATCTTTAATCTGCTCTTGAGATGGATTTCTTTGAGGTTAAAAACTGTGCTAAGTTTAATCATTGCGCTTGTTGATATACCAATCCGGCTTCTGATTTCTTCTTCGCTTCCCCCATTCTATGTGATGGTGGAGCACAAGTATTTGAAACTCTCCACTTGTTCCAGCTTCTCTCCTTCAATGAAAATCTCCAATTTAACCTCGTTGTTATGGTTTCCTGAAACCATTACTTTGCTTTTTTGTCTGTCGATTTCCATTCCGATTTTTTTTACGCTTTGTGTAATCTGTTCGTAATCTGTTCGCCAATACTGAGTATTATTTGTAATACACAGTTATCCGTAACATTCGGGAGAGGCTTATTGTGCTAGAAATATTAGTGCTTTTGTGTTTTTGAGGCTGCACATCTCGGCACTATTTATTTCAGAATATAGTGATACAGAGGTAATTACCAAAACAGAGCTTTCTTCCCACACTGTACAGTCAGTGATACGTTTTATCCGAAAATGTATTTTCTGTTATATTGAACGTACTAGTCAATCTATTAGCAACAATAGCATAGTTGAAGTTGATGAGACTTTGATTGCTAAAAAACGTAAATATAACAGGGGAAGAATATTAGCTGATAAATAAGTGTTAAAAATGTCAAATTCTGATCTTTCAAATACGAATTATCACGATCCTAACACTCAGAACAAATGATTTTTTTTAATTTAAAGTATGTAAAATATTGCACAGTTAGTGATTATGTAATCAACATGTCATCGGTACATTTAGAAATTCCCAATAAAGTTGTAAAGAATGCATTTTGAACGTTAATTTTAGGATCCGAAGATCTTATATAATGCTTCGCATGTCACTCTCTCCCAATGATTCTTAAACTGAGAGCACAAAATTTTCAAGTGTTAAGTCGATTTGTCTCTTACAATGTCATAATTTTTTATTATGATTTTAATTTTTTTAATATATTAATTTTTTATTATATAATTTTTTTATTCCGTGCAACAATTTTATCATTAATGTCTTATTAGAAGAAGAATTTTTAGAGATACATAATTGATAACAAAAATCACCAGTTACATTATTAAGAAGGTTTCGATTGATTGACAGATGACTGATAATTCCTCTTCGTCTTCGCTTTTCTTTTTCCAAACATTCTTCGCAAGATCTTGCGCTGAATTATCCGAACATCTTCATTCTTTTGGCACTCATGAAATTTCTTAAATGTAAAAGAGGAAATAATCCTTTCCTTGATACATGTCTCCAAATACATTCAATTCATTTCTTAGGAAAGAAAATAATTTCAGTTCTTTTTTGAAGGCTAACCAATCAGAGCGAGTCAATCAACCCCCAAAAACTCTAATTTCTCACCATGTGAGCGAATGTCCGACTCCACACATCCGGTACCCATATAATCAAAGCAGCTCTTTCAACCGTCTCCGACTTCTCATGGGGGGGCTTGTGTAGTGAACAGTTCCAACAAAAAATCAAACCACGTTAAAATTTTCACAAATTTAAATATTATTTAAATGTAATTTGAATTTCTTTTATTTTTTTTGTTGTTGTAAATCTATTTAATAATTACAAAATTAAAATTGCCAAAAGTTTTTTTTTCACAAAGAATATCGGGATCAATCGACCCAAGAATTTTACCACTTGAAATTATAAATATGTAAATAAAAAACGAAAACAATTGTTTTAATGGTTCAACGGAAATAATTCGAGTGTCACAAATTCAAAACCAACTTAGACATTTTTAACCGTGAGTGAACTGCCGAAAAATCGTATAAAATTTATTTTGTGATCAATAAATTTTGTATCCGATTCTGTCTTTTCCTTGTTTTTTTTTGCAAATGGGAACCGCCATGGAAACTCCCACTTCAGATACGAATACAAATGATTTGACAATCCTAAAGGCACTATAAATCGATAACCAGAACAAATAAGTCTTTGTTACTTAGAGCATAAACGGCGAATTGATATTGAGTTCGAAGAAGGAGAATGTTGATATAAATCATTATAATAATCAATTCTAAATAAATATCATTTGAAATTCCGAAACACATATCGTGGATTTGTTTTGAACTAGAACACCCCAACGTCATAGCGATTTACGTAACTAAATTCTTTAAATGATAGATATACAGTACCGCTCATATTAATCGACTCACGTCTCTTCAAAATATATTTTTATGATTTTTATACATTAAACATGGATATTTTTTAACCAAATTTTTATCAAATATAAGCAACTATAGTTGGTTTATTATTATTCAAAATTAATCATTTTCACATGAATGTTAACACATAAATATTTGTAAAAAAACTTTGATGACATTTTGGTGATTCAAATTAATCGACTCAAATAATTTTGTGTGATATATCCACTTGAAATAGAAGGAAGAGTAGAATAGGAATAAGACCAAACAAATGTTTTATCACAACCTGTTAAGACAACATGAAACTAAAAGAATGAGTAACAAATACACTATTTCAACAGGTCTGTATCAGTATTTCAGTGGTCCACCCCTAGCTGCAATACAGGCGTGAATACGTCGGGGCATACCATGAATCTAAGACTTACAAACATTCTTAATACCATCATCATTACTCCAAATGTCTCTCACAGCTTCAATTTGAGTTTCTTTAGAAGTGTAGTGCTTGGCGTGAACCTTCTGTTTGAGAATAGCCCACAAATTCTCTATTGGGGATAAATCAGAGCTATATGGAGGCCAATCCAAAATTTGAATTCTTTCATGTTCCAACATAGCCATCACATTTGCAGCTTTATGGCATGGGACATTGTCTTGTTGAAATACCCCATTACCATGGACAAACCACTCATTCATTTGAGGGAGAAGATGTGTGCGCAAGGTATCTATATATTTCGCTCCATTCATCATACCAGCAATTAAACAAAGAGGCCCTGGGCCATGGTAACTGAAACATCCCCAGAACATCGATCTTTTGAGAAAGGGTTGATGCTGGGCTGTATGAGCTTGATGAATGCTTCTACCTTGCTGGCGTGTCACAAAATGAGAGCGAGGTTGTGAAAAATCCACGGCAGTTTCGTCTGAGAATATGACCTACAAAAATTAATATAAAAGGCGAAGTTTAAGTATCCATATGTACATATACCAGAAATACCTTTTCTATTGTTGTATACTCCAATTTTGATGTGCTTTTGCCCTTGGAGATGTACTTTCATCTGGTCAGAGGTCCACGATGGAGATTTCACAGGCCTATGACTCACAATTCCGGAACGAGCAAGGTACCGTTTTACAGTAGAAAGGCTAACGGTTGCCAGCTCACCCCCCACAAATGCCTGGAGCTCTCTTGCTGTTGATCTAGGATTTTCTGCACTGTTGCGTGCCAAAATTCTCACTGTTCGAGTAGATAATTTTCTTTTACGGCCGCATCTGCCTTGACGTTGGTGTTTAAATCGGCAGTTTTGTTGTACCGTGTCAGTACATGAGCTACTGCTGATTTAACTCATTTGCTATGGATCTTTGACTAATACGAGTCTTTCGCTTGCTTACAATTCGTTTACAGATTTCAGTAGAAGTATTCATTGCGTAGTAAGCTAAAATTAAAAACTCAGTAAGTTATGAGTCGATTAATTTGACCTGGTAAAACACATGCAAAGTTTTGTATTATTGATAGAAATAACTCCAAGAAATTTGGTTAAAAAATATCGTGAGCCGATTAATATGAGCGGTACTGTATAAGTCAACGATGCCTCATTAGGATTTAATTATCATCGATTTCCTCCATAGGCTTTCCGAGTGTTACTTATTTTTTAAAATGAAGTCAAAACCACCGGCTTTTCTTTTCCGAAAACAACAGTATTTTCACTGTTTTACCATCGCGCAAATTAAAAAAATCATAAACAAACGTATTAATTTTTTAAATGAAAGGAAATCGGACATGTATTTCTGTTCAACCCAATTATTTAATACAATTTTTATCGATTTACTTTAATTTTCTGTATTGAGAAAGTTTTTCTGAAACAAATTTTGACAAAAAGATTGCTAAAATATATATTCGCCCCAGGAACATGTTATTTGAATTTAAGTCATAAAAAGTCCTAAAAGTCCCTGAATCGATTTGATAGTTCAATTAAGTAGTCACAAATAACAGCTGTTACACGACAAAGACCAACCAAACTCAATCACCTGAGCTACCAGTGCAACTAAACGATGTCGACAAGTCAAAAATTTCACGACGTTTGAGTGAAATCGGTCTAAGTGAACAAGTGATTGTAATTAATGATGAAAAGTCGATTAGGTGAACAATCAACAGTTGCATAATCAAAGCCAAGCATTTACCATTAAAAGATAACGCTGCATTTATGATTGGATAAGAAATTAGTAGTCTAATATTATGAGTTACTAGAACCAAACAATAAACACTGAGCTCTCTATGTATATACAAAAGTAGATCGATAATACTCGGCCACATATTGCGATTATAACTAAACAAGCGATTACCGACCAAGTATTGACATATTCTCAACATCTAGCGCCTTTTAGGTCGAGTGGACATATTTTACGCGATTGTAAGTGGTAAAAGAATGAAGACCTAAAAAATCATCTCCAGTGATATTTGAAATCAAAACCCACTTCGTTCTTCAGAGATAGACCGCGTCTTATTTTCAATTTTACTTGATAAAATATTAAAGTGTTCTTTAAAAGAGTCTTTATTACTTGGCTGAATTATCTTGCATAGCCAATGCTTCCAGTTAGCTAAAATTAAAATAGAGATGTCAAGCAGACTAAAAATTAGAAATAATTACAACCAATTATCTCGGGATTTAATTTAAATAATTTTATTTATCCCGCTAAATTCAAGTTGATAATAAAATAAGAACCTGTATTAAATCCCTAATAAATAACAGAGATTCCTGCAGATATACCAGAATGGAGGCATCAATATAATATGCAGTTTCCTCTACCTACAAACAACAACATTCCGAGACTCATCATTGACGCTCTTCTCATGCCTTCTATTTCAACTGTTTTTGGAAAGCTTTTATTTTCTCATATCCAACCGAAATGGCAACAATCAGCACTGGTAAAGGCCTTTTTATAATGTCTTTTAATTATTTTTATACTTTTCAATCTTTAAATATGTCATTTTCATTCGATATTTTTTTTATATTGTATGTTGTTTTATGTTTCGCTTTTGTCCAATTTCTGATTAGCAAAAAAAACTTCTTTCAATAAGTTTCCTTTAACAAAAATCAGAGAAAAAATTACTTATAAAATTACTTAAATTTGAAAATTTTGTTCTGAGAAAATAGTCGTTTAATATAATACCTAATCACAATAAGGATAATTGATTTTGGAAAAGAGATATAAAAACGATATGTTGTTGCATGTCGTGACATTTATGTGCTGGTAACAGAGAGACCGAATAATGTTGTGTTCGACGATTAGAATTTGCAAATGGCCCAATAGGGATGAGCTTTTTGAAAAATTTACAATAAGAGAACTACATTTTCTAAAAAGTTGATTTAAACTTTATTAAAAAGAGCGAATTTCGCAGTTTAAGATCTGAGATTTTCGAAATGCCCTCCATCAGACAAAACCACGTCTCGTGGTCGATTCTCAAACCCTGCACGAACTGCCTCAAAAGTAGAAATCGGAATTTCTTTGAGGCACTTCGATATTGCTTCCTTCAGGTCCGAAAGGGTTCTTGGAGCATTATTAGTTGTAGTTTAAAAAATACTGAAGCACCCTCAGAAGCAAGCGTTAAAAGAATTATTTCATAGTTTTTGGAAACCGCAAATGCAAGCGCAGATGTTAGCAAAGGAAAGGAACGTAGGAAAACAGTTAGAACAAGTGAAAACATTGAAAAAGTTCGAAAACATTTCCTTCTGGATCCATCAACATCAACAAGAAGAGCATCTCAAGAGCTCAGCATATCTCGCACCACCTTACAAAGAATTTTAAAAGAAGATTTAAGAATGAAGCCGTATAAAATTCAGATCCATCATGAATCTCGCATCGTTATTTCCGCCACCACCACCGATATACGGGACTGATCATTCTCATCGTTATTGTACTAATTCGTACCGTCTACCGGCATCTTTTGAAACAGCGCTGAATAGAACTGTTTGATTCGCTCAGGATTCTGAACAAATGCCAGGCTGGCCATTAGATACTCGAAATCAGGTTGAAAGAAACGCACATAAACCGCCATTCGTTTGGCGCATCCAATTAGATTATTGAAATCAACGAGTTGAGAATTTCGAGTTTCGATTCAATTAATTCGATTTAATCCGAACGATTCTCGTCAATTAATTCAAATACAGGGTGGCCCATTATCCCTGAGCTTTTTGAGATAGTATTTTTATTGAGGGGAAGGAGATAAAATTAACAATATATACATTTTAATAATTCCTATTAGTTGTAGTTTAAAAAAACTGGAGCACCCTCAGAAGCAAGCGTTAAACGAATTATTTCAAAGTTTTTGGAAACCGCAAATGTAAGCACAGATGTTAGCAAAGGAAAATGAACGTGGGAAAACAGTTAGAACAAGTGAAAACATCGAAAAAGTTCGATAACACTTCCTCCAGGAGCCATCAACATCAACAAGAAGAGCATCTCAAGAGCTCAGCATATCTCGCACCACCTTACAAAGAATTTTAAAAAATAGATTTAAGGGTGAAGCCGTTTAAAATTCAGATCCGTCAACCACTCAAGGAGCGAGATTGTTTTCGACGATTAGAATTTGCAAATGGCCCAATAGGGATGAGCTTTTTGAAAAATTTACAATAAGAGAACTACATTTCCTAAAAAGTTGATTTAAACTTTATTAAAAAGAGCGAATTTCGCAGTTTAGGATATGAGATTTTCGAAATGCCCTCCATCAGACAAAACCACGTCTCGTAGTCGATTCTCAAACCCTGCACGAACTGCCAGAAAAGTAGAAATCGGAATTTCTTTGAGGCACTTCGATATTGCTTCCTTCAGGTCCGAAAGGGTTCTTGGAGCATTTCTGAACACGTTATCTTTTAAGAAACCCCATAGAAAAAGTCAGAGGGGTTGAGATCCGGTGAATAGGGAGGCCATTCTGTTCCACCGTTTCCTAATCTTTTCGCATCCAGGGCAATAATCCTTGTTCTAAATTGCTCCGATATAAAATCGAATACGTCCTGTGTCCTATGTGGTCTCGCACCATCCTGCTGAAACCAAAACTTGCTCCTTGAGTGGTTGACAGATCTGAATTTTATACGGCTTCATCCTTAAATCTTCTTTTAAAATTCTTGGTAAGGTGGTGCGAGGTATACTGAGCTCTTGAGATGCTCTTCTTGTTGATGTTGATGGCTCCTGGAGGAAGTGTTATCGAACTTTTTCGATGTTTTCTCACGTTCCTTTCCTTTGCTAACATCTGCGCTTGCATTTGCGGTTTCCAAAAACTATGAAATAATTCATTTAACGCTTGCTTCTGAGGGTGCTTCAGTATTTTTTTTAAAACTAAAACTAGTAAGAATTATTAAAATGTATATATTGTTAATTTTATCTCCTTCCCCTCAATAAAAAGACTATCTCAAAAAGCTCAGGGATAATGGGTCACCCTGTAAATACAAATTGAAACTCAATTCGGAGAAATATTTCGTGATGTTTTTCGATGAAGTGTTTATATCTTTGAAAACCGATTCGATTAATTCGATTTTTAATTCTTTGTCGACAAATTCGACAGCGTGCAAGTCCTCGTGCGACAATTGTTTGGTGAAAACAAGCTCCAGTCGTCAACACAATTTTTATTTTAAATGCAGTGAAATTTTCTGGTTCTCCAATATATCTTTTCGGTTTGCTATTTTTACCAACCGTGTCGGCCGGAATTTCATAATATCGCTTGCCAGATAAATTAGTTCCTTTTAATTTTGGCACTGATTTTACATTTAACTTGAAAACTTTTGATAAAAATTATTCCATTCCACTCAAATCACTCATAACAAAAGAATCTCGCATATATTAGGTTGTTTAAAAAATAATGTCGTTTTTTTACCTTAATCTATAAAGACAAATATCTCAGCGTAGAATCGACTTTATTAATCGAAATAACAACCGTTAGCATCAATACACTTTTGCCAACGTTGCACAAGTTTATTTATAAGGGTTGCATAAAATTCTGGCTTTCTGGAAGCGATGAAATCGTTGAAGGCAGTTTTAGCATCCCCTTGATTTTTGAAGTATTTCTCCTGGAGAAAATGTCAAGATGTTTGAAAAAGTGAGGATCAGTAGGTCAGGTGAGTATGGTGGATGACTCAAAGTTGCGTATCCAAGTTCGTTCAACAGTTACATTGTCAGACGTGCGATGTGTGGCCGAGCGTTGTCGTGGAGAAGAATTGGTCTCTTCTTATTGACAATTTCCTGACAGTATCTCTCTGCGTAATTGTTTCTCCTGGATTTAGGAAGCTATGATGAATAACACCGGCTGCAGACCACCACACAGTCACCATCATCTTTTTTTGTACAATTTCGGCCTCGGAAAGGGTTGCGGAGCTTGATCGTGGTCCAACCATCGAGAAGAACGTCTCCGATTGTAGTATAGAATCCACTTTTCATCACACGTTACGATTCACTCCAGAAACGGATCATTCTTGTTCCGCAGAAGAATTGAAGACGATGCCTCAAAACGACGCGTTTTTAATTGTCATTTAATTCGTATGGAATCCATTTATTCAGTTTTTTCGTCTTCCCAATGTCACGCAGATGGTTTGAAATTGTTCCTTTCGTGACACCTAGTTCCTCCGGAAGCTCTCGAACTGTTGTGCGTGGATTTGCTTCTACTAGAGCCTTCAAATTTTCATTTTCAATAGCACGGCCATCATCATCTTTGAGGATCTCATCTCCTTGAAAAATTTTGAACCAGCGTTGAAACATACGTTCGTTTGTGGTTCCATCGCCCAATGCACCGTTGATATTACGGGCCGCCTCCGATACTTTGTGGCACAGTTTGAATTCATATAAAAAATTGCTCCTAATGGCACTTTTTGCATATTGACAACTATTTAAATAAACACGCTATTTTAAAATTAATATTTAAACAAAGAATCATAGGAATATAGAGTTTTTCGTAAGCTTTAACATTATGTATAAAGCATAAATAAATAATAAAGATTTGTTTCGAAACTTGATCAAAAATCAGGACCATTCAAAAAACGACATTATTTTTGAAACAACCTAATATTTAATCTCACTTTAAAGCTGGCAAAATTTATTTTCAATTATTTAAACAACAAAACTTTAATTTTCCAGATAACACAATTTTACAAGAAGCGTAAAAATATTATTTTTTTACAAAAAAACATTATACAATTAACTATATATATATATATATATATATATATATATATATATATATGCTTGTCTTTTTAAATATTAAGTATTTATATATACATGCATATATTTTAATCAATCCGGAACACTATATTTTATAGACAAGATACCAATCTGTTCGAAACTTTATCATCTTCATAACAGACAATTCAGTTACCACCAAAATTATAAAAATGCATGAAAATGTTCATTAGTCGTTAATTTTAGTAGCACTATGTTAGGTTTGAATGCAAATCTACATCACAGCACTTATGTTGATATTTCTCAGCCTTTTGTGTCATACACATTGAATAAGTTCATCTAACAAGAAAGTTCGTCAATGTTCAGCCTTCTGTTCGAACAATCCAACAACCGCTGCACGACGAATTCAACCTTTTAAATATGGAGGCATGCAGAGAAATCTCTACTCTTGACAAGGTTAATACATGATCGTTTGACATTTTGTTGAAAATATGTACACTGGATACCAGAGGATATGATTCTTCTTTTATTCGTTGATGATAGTCAGCTTCATTAGTTCAATTCATTTTGAAATCACTTCTGTAGATCACCAAACACGATTCAAGTTGCAATATAATCAGGCAACCGTTCGACACTTTAGGTACTAGGGCACCTTCACTGATTATGGACCTGTATTTACTTTGTTTTCAAATATATCAGTCAATGTGGACATATATTTTTCTTTTCTCAATGAGCACATTATTAGATCAATGTAACGTCTACAGCCCACAATCTTCCATCACGACGGGACCCCATGTCACCAGATAAGAAACATCTCCATCCTTGAGTGTCTAGGGCAGAGAAATTGTGGTATATGATGAAGATAAAAGTTACTTCTCTTCACCAAACCAGCTTCTTAAGTTTAAAAGAGATCATTAAAAGACTGCTTGTTATTGTTTGTTAGTAATTTGTGTAATTCATTATTATGTTGTTTTCATTGGTTTTCGGTTTTTCTCTAAATGCACATCTGTAACAAAATTTGCAAATAGATATGATTTTGGTAGAAACCGTAACAACTATTTTTTTGATCTGAGTCGATTCATATCACTGGTATTAATGTTAAATTTAAAAGTTAGATATGAATATTTATTATTCATGAATAAATTCAAGCATTTTCGAAAATATGATCATAGGACACATGTTTCGATGAATTTTTATATCACAATAATCAACAATTATAAATTTACTCAAATTTAATAGAGTAAAACGTTAAAAAATTATAATGTAATAATAATTAATAAAAGAACTTTATTTTCTTGGCATTCTTGCCACTAGGTCCTAGTGACTAGGATGAATGGAGGATACGAAACTGACTTATATAAAGTTAACAGATGCATGACTCTGTATTATATTAGGTTGGTCAAAAAATAATGGCGGTTTTTGAGCTTTATACTTTGTTTATCTACTTTGATATGTATATAAGTTTAAATGCATTAGTGTTAGATATTATTTGAAATCGTATGTCTAGCTGTATATTCCTATAGCCATTATTAACATATTGCTGTTATTTTTTACAATATTTACGGTGCTAAATTAATAATGGAAAAAATTAAAATTCGAGCAATTTTCTTGTACGAATTTAAACTGGGTCGTAAAGCAGCAGAAACGACTCGCAATATCAAAAAAAGCGTTTGGCAAGGTAACAGCTTCTGAGCGCACAGTACAACGATGGTTCCGAAAATTTTCTGATGGAGATGAAAACCTTGAAGATGAAGAAGGTCGTGGTCGTCCAGTTGCTGTGAACAACTACAATTTGAGAACAATGGTGGAAACAGATCCCCGTACAACAATCAGAGAACTTGCACATGGGTTGGGCATTAGTCATTCAACAGTCCTGGATCATTTAAAACAACTTGGAAAAATCAAGAAACTTGATAAATGGGTTCCACATGATTTGAATGAAAATCAAAAGAACCGACGCTATGAAATTTGTTCTGCCAATCATCTTCGCAATAAAAACGATCCATTCCTTGATCGTATTGTTAGCTGTGAAGAGAAATGGATCCTGTATGATAACCGACGTCGATCTGCACAGTAGTTGGACAAAGATGAAGTACCGAAACACTTTCCCAAACCGAAACTAACGCCCCATAAGGTTATGGTGACAGTTTGGTGGTGTGATGCTGGAATCATCCACTATAGTTTCTTGAATCCAGGTGAAACAATCACAGCGGAGAGGTACTGTCATGAAATTGATGAAATGCATAAAAAATTGAAAACCCTTTGTCCGGGATTGGTCAATCGAAAAAGTCCCATCCATCTTCATGATAACGCTAGACCTCATATTTCAAAAGCTTAATGAGTTGGGCTATGAAACCCTGCTTCATCCACCATATTCACCAGACCTCTTGCCAACGGATTTCTACTTTTTCAGGCATTTGTACAACTTCCTACGTGAAACAATTTTCAAAAACCAAAATGATGCTCAAAATGCCTTCCAAGAATTCGTCGCTTCGAGAACCGATGCATTTTATGCTGATGGAATAAAACAACTTGATTCTCGTTGGCAAAAATGTATTGATGCCAACGGTTCATACTTTGATTAATAAACTTTTGTTTCTGTGAATTTGCACGTCTTTGAAGTTTGTGTCCCAAAACCGCCATTATTTTTCGACCAACCTAATATTATTGATTCACTATGAAATTTGTTATCATATTTTGAGTATTCATATGGAACGCATTGATGAACAACATGTACAAAACAAGCAAATAGAGCACATCATTACGGCAACATTGCTCAAGTCATGTATACATTAGTATTTTGTACGAAGCTCATAGCTCAGTCAAGTCCGAATTCGTTCTGTACTTGTACATGTTTTCTGCTAGTCTTTGGAACTGTTAAGTCTGTTCTGTATCTATTATTTCTCTAATTTCCAGATGCATTACATTCAAATGAGGATATTTTTTCTATCGCTATTTGTGGTAAATGTGTTTAGTTTACTAAAATAGTACCTATCATAATTTCTGAATTTAAACTAATTATCAGTAAATACGTATTTTATAAAAAAAGAAAAGTGTATTAAGCGTATTTAGAAAATTAATGGCATAGAAAAATCAATTGTGTTTTGTATTCAATCGTTATTGAATTCAGACACTATTATAAATACAGCAGTATATTTTTGTAATCAACTTTATTGTGTTTGATTATCTTATTAGCATCTTCATGTGGATATAAAGGTCACTTAAGTCATGTAAATAAATATAGGGTCTATATCATTTACAGCATAAATAATTATAAAAGCAATAATAAATTATTTTCTTGTCCTAAAAATAAAGAACAAGGTAAATTGATTTCTAACTTTTCTTATGGATTATGGAGATATTAATTCTATTATTTTTTCTTGCAATCTCTATCGGTAAACCATATAAGAACGAGGGAAATTTTGTTTATTTTACGATATTTAAATATAAACTAAACTTTTTATTGCTTCAGAGATAAATAAATTACATTTCATCATAAATTCAATTCACAAAAACTATTGATGTACCCGTTTGCGGCCCCTATGACAGAAAGCCGGCTATCTGGCAATTTTTTCAATGTCAATATCGGCTAATGCCAAATTCTACCGCTTTTGAACTCTTCTCTATCATTCTATCTGATAACCAAGAGTCAGTATTAATCTAACAAAAGTTAAGGAAATCGTAAAGATGTACTCTAATGAATAGTCGATACCGATTTATTTTTTAAGCGCCAACATATATTAGGTTGAGGAAAAAGTTCCCGCTGTTTTTTGAATTTTTAATCAATTTAATATTTAAATGAAATTTTTTGATTTGGGCGATTTCTACCAAAAAGGCATTGAAAAACTCGTTGAACGTTGGGAAGAAGTCGTGAACAATGGCGGAGATTGTAATTGTGATTAATTTGTAGTAACGTTTTTGTTAAAAAAATAAATTTTAATTTTTCAAAAAACGCCGGGAACTTATTCCTCAACCCAATATTAAATATTTCTTTATAGATAAATTTTTTAAATGATAGTATATTTTGACTGTTTTACTTTCCATATATCAGATATGTAACTGATTATGTGTTTTTTGCCGTTTTTTATGTGAAATGGAGGATTATCTCTTATATTAAATAATCGGTAACTCTTATCAACGTATAGTTGAGATTTGACAATATTTTTGTTCAATTCTTACACTTAATCTTGACATAATTTATAATCACAAGAAAAAGACGATTTGTGAAATTCGAAAAATTGTTTTCAATAGAATTCTTTAAATATTTGAATCCTTCAGAGAATGGCAGGTTTTTCGTATATTCCCAGGTATGAAAGTATTTTCAATGTTAAGGCTCCTTCTAAACTATTTCATCAAAAAGCGAATTATTTGACTGAGTATTCCTTATTTGTTCTTTTTCATTTATTTAATCTACATTTTGTTTCTCATTAGAAGGTCTTAAATTATCAATAAAATTTAGTGTATTGTCACTTAGAGTCGTACATTTGATACGTAACGCAAAAATAAAGTTTTTCAGCCATTCCCTCCTTCTAATGCTTTGTTACAAAATGAGGAACCCTCTTTCAAATGACGTAACGTAAAGGTGACACATTCCTTCTGCAACGGTCTTTTACCACTAACAATAATGCTAAGGGGATTTTTGCAGCACTTGGTATAAGAATATTTTATGATTTGTAACATTGTACTGACTGATTTTTTTCCATACCACTCCTCATTTTCTACTTTTCGAAAATCACCATTATATTCAGAATTATCCTGATCAACGAACTCAGCATTGTTATTGTTCCTCTTATTTACACAGACTATTGCTTCAACTTTATCAAAACGATTTTATAAAAGTGCGTAATTTTACGAGTTGCGTATAGATTCTGAATAAGGACTGAGTGCGAAAAATATTACTAACTTTAAAATCCTCTATCTTCAAAACCATATTTTTGATTGAAAAAATTCCGACTGTTTTTAAAAATGTGTTTAATTCAAAATAATTTTTGTAAGCTAAGGAAGATTATTTATTTTTTTTAATAAATTATGCGGACTTTTCCAGAATGCCTGCCATTAGACTTGCAATTGTAGTTTCTATCAAGTTTTTGGCTGCATTATTCCACTTGTTCCGAAAATCTGCAATTGTCTGTGCCCTCTTGATTATCGTCTTTAATTGCCTTTTTACCAGGGTCCTATATCTTTCGATTTGACGAAGCTCTGGATAATTTGGTGGGTTTGCCTCTCTTTGCTCCAAATCGACGTTATTGTCTTCGTACCACTTCTTGGGTGCCTTACCATAGTGGCAAGATGTCAAATCCAGCCAAAAGAAAGTAAGACCTCCGTGCTGTCTTATGAATCGTAATAAACGTTTTTGCAAGCACTCCTTCACATAGACTTCTGTATTAATTGTGCCAGATGTGACAAAGCATTTACTCCTTTTCCCGCATCTACATATAGCCTGCCAAACAAGACATTTTTTGAGAAACTTAGATTTTTTCTTGCTTCTAAATTTTTCATCGACTCCTCTCTTATTTGCAGAGTAAAATTCTTGTCCGGGTAGCTGGGAAAACTTGCAGAGCACATACGTCTCATCATCCATAATGCAACATTTTTTCTTCGAAACAAAAACAAATTTAAACTTTCTGGTTCACTACTGCGCCTTTACGTTCTTGTTAGCGTTCCGGTCTGGTACTGTTTGAACTTTATATGTTTTTAAACTCACAGAATGTTTTCTCGCTACAATTTGCCTTTACCGTCAGTTTTCGATTTGATAGACGAGGATTTCTCTTTAACAGAGTCTTTACTTTCTCCACATTCTGTGTACACGAAAAATGCTTTCTTTCGAACCATTTTTTCTAAAAACGTTCAAGTTCTCATTGCAGTTTTTAATAACGTCAGAAACTGTTTTCTGACAAACCTTTGCCTTTCTGGCAATTGTTTTCTGACTTGATTGTGGATTTTCTTGAAATAAACAGATAATTAATTCGCGACTTCAAAATGAATTTTATTTTGATTTATTCAAATAACAGTAGACGTGGGCACTTTTTAAAATTTTTTAAATGGTCTTCGTTTAGCAAATTAAACGTTTAAAATTTTGATTATAAGCTTCATCAAAAAACAATACCTTTTCTTCAATACAATACATCTCGTTTTTAAAACTTTTGTACTCGAAAAAATTAAGAAAATCAACAAATATAATTTAAATAATTTTACATCTATCAAAAATATTTACCGGAAATTTTGATGCAATTCTCAAATATGATATTAATGCAACTTTTCATATTTTGTATTTATAGTCCCACGAAAAAGCTCAATAGATTGGGACAATGTGTTTTTTTACAAATGAATAGGCCTTAGATTTGATAAAAGTTTCAAAAAAAGTATAACCCATTCGTGAGTCTTGAAATACGAACTTAAGAACTATACGCTCGTTTATAAATCGCTAAACGTTTAAGCGTCTTAAAAATTGAAAACATTTAAACGCGAAACGTGCCTACCTCTAAATAACAGTATACTGGATTAGTTTTTGTAATTTGTGAATTTATGTTGGAGTTAAAGAGATTAAAAGTAATATTTTTCGCACTCAGTCCTTATGTAAAAATTATCATTACAAAGGCATTCAATAAAATGAGTATTATAAAACAAATTATTTTAACAATTTTATTCAATTCTTACACGACGTCTAATTTTTATTTTTCTCAGTATTATGAAAATTTAGCTTAATTATTGACAATAATGTTCTATGAAAATTGTTGTTAAAACGAATATCTATTTTGATCTTTGAACGAGCTTCAATGAACCGGTCTATTAATGTTTCAGGGCAGTTTAATTTTCATTCTCGGTAAAGGACTGCTTAACATATTCTATCAACAGAAGAAATATTTAAGAAATTGCAGACGCGAAATTCTCGATTTCGATGAAGAACGGGCGACACGCAACTCTCCTCCTTTGTCGTCTCACAGTCCTAGCACTGAATAATACGATCTTCAGAATTACTTTTGACCAAATTAGTAACATAACTCCTTCATTATTGATGATGCAACAAGAAATAATAAATATCGATAATTCTGAGAACTCCAGTCGAGTTTTTGCGCGCTTATTCTTTTAATTTTTTCGAATGATTATTCGCTTGCTGGTTCGTTTGATATCGCCACATGCATACATACACACACACATATATACATACATATAAATACGATATGCCTTTCTCGCCAGATCAATTATCGGTCAACAGTTTTTTTTCCATTTTCAAATATCGATTCTTTTTCTTTCAATAATTTTGGGGTTTTTTCCAAAATAAAAAATATGTGAAAATCGTTTTTTGTTTTCTTTTTCGTCAATTTTTGGGTTCTTTTTCTATTTTTGTCGATATTTTTCCGGAATAGTTGATGCAATCCGTCACTCGATCGATCTGAATGGCATTATATTGTTGGAAAAATTTTATTTTGATAAATTTTGCATCGAATTTTTGTTAGAATAATTGTGTGTGTGTGTGTGTTTAATTTCGTGAATTATCGATTTATTTGTTGTATCTTCAATCATCGTAGCGGATTTTCTGGGTTTTAGTTTCGGTTTCGGCCGTTCCTAACAATAACATTTGTGGTGATTCTCGGCACGTTTTGAACGTTTTTTGTGACAGATTTCATCGGAAGTGATGTTAGTGATATGCAAGTGCAATTATTTACTTATTCGAATAGACTTCGTTGGTCATTTTGGTATAAGTATGTGTGCGTCCAATAAGAAACAAGTAATGAACCACAAACATCGTTCTGCAAAGAAATTTCCATCACAAGTTTCGAGAAGATGAATTTTTCGAAAGAATTCCAGTGGACATCGGGCAACATATTTGAGGTTATATCCTACAAATCTTCTTTAGTTGGAAAATTGTGGTACATCGGAAAATTCATTAAAGATATCGTCAATGATTTGTGTGAATGTCTAATAGATGACAATACATATATTAGAATGCAAAAAAACGCGATTCTCACTTGTTTCTAGAAACAAAACAACAATAAAAATTTTTTTTCAAAAATAATAATTTGGACTGGAAAGGGTTAAAGAAATTCATGTTTTTACAGATACTCAGTCAACGAACTTGCATTTCCGCTATTAAAAATCACAGAACTAAGCCGGATACAATTTTCAGTTCCTGCAAATAATTACCATTTCTCTGATATTTCTTTGCCAATTTTATGTGTTGTCAATGAATTTTCTTCGTGAAAAACAGTCATTCGATCATTGTTTGCCAGTAGCCATGAACGGGGACTTTCTTCACCATTAAGTCTGACAAATATCTTTTCGTGAAGAATAAGTGAACGATATCAGTTTATAACTTGTTTTGGAATTAACGGATTTTGTTTTCTATGGTGCGCTCATTATTTGTTGGATAAATCACGGAAAAACATCCGATAAATAGATCTACTACTACTTGTCGCTAGAGTAAAATTGAAATATTTTACGCGCTTTTGCATAACTCGATCCAAGAAGAAATTCAATTTCTTTTTCTTGTGGCCGATAATCAAAAAAAGCTTAGAGCAGATTAAAATTATGAAATTTCCATAAAAATATATCAATAAAAAGTGTTTTATCATTTCTTGACTTATTACTCGAGGGTAAGAGTAAGAATATCTAAAATTTGAAGATTTTAAACCTTCACTTCTCACCAAACAGATTAATATTTTTATTTCCAATTCACTGTGAACAGTTTGCTTGGTACAAATCAACTGTCAGAAATATTTTTAAAACGTCGGATTAGAAATACTTTTTTAGAAAAGTAGAAAGATTTGTAGTGTTTTTGAATGAATGATTTTGCAAAAACGACTAAATATAAATGTAAGTAATACGAATATTTTACAAATTTCTTTAAAAAAATCAGGAATCGGATCTTAAAATCGTGAAGAGTTTTCTACTTGTGAAGGGTTTCTCTTTACACGATTTCTAAAAAGAAATTCTGATCATAATTTTAAAATAATAATTTGGATCATTATACCTTGCAAAAGCTATCTTACTTAAAAAATCAATAGAAATTTAGAATGGTTATTAAGTTACTTACGTAAATTTCAATTTCGACAATAGTACTTCATACTGGAAAAATGTCTCTAAGAACCAAATTTGGAATAATTGCATTTTTATTCTTTCTTGGAGCCAATATATTGGTTCATCATGTTATTTGATAATAATGCGAAATATATAAATGCATTTTAGGTAAAATCTTTTTTCATACAGTTTGCTAATTAAATAATGGTCTTAATGGAGCAGTACTGTTCAAAAATAAAAAAAAATCCATGTTCATTTCAATTAAATACATTTTTACAGACTTTCATGAGTGCATCTAAAATTGGTATAATAAAAAGGTAACTTGACTAAAGTCCATGTAGAAAAAGACCAGAGGAAGAGTTTTTATGTAAAAGTGCATCAGGACAATAGTTTATCGCACAGAGATCCTTGAAATCCTGCCACTGAAATCCATGCCTTTGTGTCTGAGGGATATTGCATATATACCTACCCTACGTGCTTCAAAAATTAACCCCGGTTTTAAGATAATCGAAAAATAATTCGTCCAAACCATAATAATCGGAATCTTCGCGGCACCACATTAGATAAGACTTTTACCATGCAATATCCCTAACCATAGCCCTTTCAATCGTAGATAAACTGTACATATGAGGTGGGAATGTTCTGAAAACGTCAGTGTTATGGATGTAGTACCAAAGGACAAATCCGGAGTGTCCATATCTGAAATGCGCAAATTGAAAGGCACAAGGACATTTATGATACTAATGCCTCAATTAAGAAGGCCAACAGATGAATCGAGATCCCATCGGGTTGGAATCGAAAAAAAGGAGGATTGAGACAAATGTGACAAAGACATATAGGAGCCAAAATTAAAAAGTAATAATGTTCTAGATCCTGTGATTTGCAATATTCATGATTGAAATTGTATTTCTTATTTGAATGTATGCAGTTTATGATTATACAATAATAAATGTATATCAACAAAAATTTTATTTATTGATAATCCAGTTACAAAGTGTAAGATAATTGAATGCGAGATTGCACCGAAGGAGAAATTAGAATATAGTGAAGTAGACCTAGTATTAAGACTAGGATTGAAGGAATAGACAAGGAATATTTTTTTGACTTGGAAATTGCGCCAAAGTTGCAGGTTCGAATAAATAGATAGACCGCATCATCGGTAATATGTGCAAACTGTAGTGAAATGGATATAATGTGTATTTGTATTTTTTATAGTGGTATGGAAAAACAAGAGAGTTAAACATTTAATTTATGTTGTAAAAGCAGTATTTCCAGTAATTATTGTGGAATAACATCGATAAGAGTGATTTGTTTAGAACTAAGCTAGAGTAGAAAGAGAATAATGAAGCATCGGAATGAAATGACAGAAACTCATGTAGAAATTTGGATCTTAAATCCTTTATAAGGATGGAAACTCAGCGGATAGTTCCGGAGTTTGATTTCGAAGAAAAAAATCAAAAAAGGAGTCAAATTATTTATTTACGGATTCGAAATTATTACCACCATTAAATACTATTATTTGAACAAATTGTTTATTATATTAATATTTATTATTTTTGGTCACTACATCAGCCCCCAACGAAAGATGCAGAGCATAATGATGGATCGGACCCTAGGGTTTGGTGGCAGCAACTTGAGAATCATTATAGTGGATCCACGGCGAAAAGTAGACTGAACGTTACTTTAGTCATAAGACGGAGTGTCAATGTTCTCGTTGTGGATCCATGGTTTTAGCTTGCTGATGTTGACGGATCGTTGTGTACCTTTTGAATCGATGTTAGTCATAGATGTGCAGAATAATTTAGCTGTTGGTCGGCTGACCTGGTGAAAGGGGGTTTGTTTGGTTTATGAGTCTGGATTGATGGTTGAAATGACTTGGTTGAGACGAGAACTGTTTGGGGTTACTAGTAAGGACCACCATAGAATTGTCAGATCGTAGGTTAAAATAAGGCACCGGAGAGAAATTGATTTCCTACTTTTTGCAATGACAAAGAGAAAGTGGATACAGTCTATGCCGTGAGAATGGTCTCCAAAGAGTGGTTTAGGACGATCTTTTGTTTCTACAGTCCACCAATGGTCAAAAATGACCAAAGAAGTCTGCGCTAAGTATGTATCGTGTGAGATCAGCACTGTTCAAAGTCCACTGGAACTTCTTGTCCAGTTGTGTCAATGAAAATGACAATCGAACGGTTCCATGTGTATGAACAATGGATCCATTTGGAGCTGTAAGTTGTATGGTATTTGGATTGCTGCACGGGTTGAATCGACACAGTAAAACAGATATTGCAGATCCTGTGTCTATCAAGAATGACGCCATATTAGTGGTTTTGCAATCGATGGTGGCGTCACATTGTTGGTACCTTCTGAGTCGGTGGTGAAAACCGAATAGTGACTCATTTTTTATCGACTGGTACTTCTAACCAGTAGCGCATGATCTGTTTCTATCACCATCTTTGGAGTATAAGATGCTGATGTTTGTCATCTCCAATGTTGTGCAGTTGCCCTTCCATTCACGGGTAGGTTTGCAATTTCTGGCCTTTGTCTTAAACTTTGATGATAATTGCAGAGGGATTGTCGCTGGGTCGTTGAATTATTTCTTCTGTCATGTCGGCTGTTATACCGTCTGTGCTGCTGATTGTTGGACTCTGTAGTTAGTGATGCAACAGTTGCTGACAGCTTGGTCATTATTATTGTCATTTATGCTACCTGGTGCAGCGACTTTTGTACTTTGTTGTGCTGCCGAAACAGTATTCCTGTTGTCGATGATTTTTGTGGAAACATTGAAGCACGTTTTTGAGCCTCATGACATTGTTTCTGCAATTCTGTCGGCGATTGCTGTAAGTTCCTGCAAATTAATGATGTTTGTTGCTGTAAGAATGGCCTTGTGTATCGGTGGAAGCGATTGAATAAAGAATTTTTTGAAAATCGTGTTATATTTGTCCTGTCTAATTTCTGGTTAGATCAAATCCTTGTCGCCGATAACTCTTTGCAGGAATCGTGATGGCTTCAGTATACCGATTTATTGTGTCTTGAAATAATTCTGTTAGACCAAATCAAATTTAGGTTTGTTAGGAATTAAAAGTAAGAGGAAAATTTTTGAAGTATTATTATAGAATTAGTTAACAAAAGAAAAATACTAAATTAGAAAATAAACACAAATAAAAGTATAAGTAAATTAATTTATTAATCACAATTTAAAAAAAGAGAAAAAGAAAAAAAGGAAAAAGAAAAACACCGGTTTAGCAAAGAAAATATAACTTAAATAGATAGTTCCTCAAAACTTATAAAAAAATAAATAGAATTCAATTTTTATGTAAACTAATTTTAAAAAATTAATTTTGTTTGAATATTAGTTGTTGTTATTGTTTGGCTTGTGTATTGTGAAACGCGTGAATTGTAAATATTTTTTTAGTATAGATGAATTATAGTGATCCCACAGGTGGTGTGACCACCGATTCTAACAAGGTTCATGAGCCATCATAATTTGCAGTGCAAGTGTTTGAAGCTATTTCGCCGGGATATAACTGAGTATATTCTGGAACAGACTGTTCTGAAACTTTAGATGGATTGTCTTAAATCTGAAATCCATTAAATCTAGCCAAACTTTAGGTGAACCGGTCTGGTCGACGAATAAAGTGGGTTGCACAACGTTTAAAGTTTTACTATCGGTCGAGCCGACTGAAAAATAGTCGGTGTTACCAGGGCCAGATTTACAAGTAGGCCGACTAGGCCATGGCCTAGGGGCCCCACGAAATAGAGGTCCCAAAATGTTGAGTAGTATACTGTTTACAAAAGAAGGAATATCAATCGAATTTCTTGACTCTGAACAGATAAAGTCACTTTTATGAATTGTTGCGGTCGAAAAATAATATAATAATACATCACACATGCAATTATAGAAAAAAAGCAGTATAAAAAGAAAACTGAGGGAATAATACATTTATTTGATCAAAAATAGGTCCCTGGATCGCTTTTGGTCCCTCGTGTCAAGGGGGGCAACATTGTGTCGAAGCTACAAAACGATAAATGAAGAAAATTAGACAAGAGAATTGAAAGCTTACTCGATGGGAAGGACCGAATGAAATGATAAGCCGTTGGGACCAAACTGGGGAACCCCGAAAACCTTGAGAAGAAGTAGTCGCTCTAAAAGATAAAATAATTAATTAGAAAAGACCAAAATGAATTAAAGCACCTCTTGGACGACCCGTTGTTGTCTAGGGGTCATCCGACCCTCCACGCGTAACTTGTGACGAGACCGGTCCCTGGGTGTGGTCCGCGAAGCCATGGCACCTTCCTGAAGAGGGTTACACCCCTGCAAAGAAATACAAATTAAATAGAGCAAAACAAAGGCTAATTAAAAAACAAAGACGGTAAATAAAANTTACGATGATTCAGGCCATGAATAAAGAACGGTGTCACACGATGAACAGTCATCGGTGACAAAGAGGCCTTGTGACCAACAATCATTGTCAGACACACGGCCTAGCAACACCAGCCCTGGCGAATAGCAATTCGAAATTAGTGGCATCAACCAACCAGATACGGCCACGAAAAATATGTCGCAACAAGCAGAACATTGAGTGTTATAAATATAACACTCACTCGGACCAGTT
>MQRK01229376.1:8719-28132 GCA_001938485.1 Girardia tigrina
TACGTGTTAATATATGTAAAATTTTAAATTGTAATAAATGTTATTTTTCTGTTGTATATTCATTTTTTGAACTTTATGTCATTTTGTTCTCAAATAGCTGCCGCACCCTGTATTTCGAAAACTAAATGTAGTGCCGGCAACCGGACCGAGTGACGGCGACCAGCACCTCTTAAATGTACCATGGCGTCTGTATGCCGATCGGGTCCAGTGACCATCGGTCGACACGTCATCGGATGTCGATCCCGCGAGCGGCTCGCGGCAGTTCCGAGTTGTGTTTCGTTCTCAGTTTGGCGATCGGTTCCGTCTCGGTTGGCGTTCGGTTCGATCAGTCGATCGATTCATATTTGATCTATATATCGATATCTAGAGTGAGGTGTCGGTCGGTCTGAACCGGACGGTTGCATTTGTAGATCGATTAAAAGAATCCAAAAATTATCGATAAAGAATAAAAACGGGCGATTACGTTGAGAAGCATTGTATTTGAAAATTCATAACATTTAAATTTAAAACTGCCACACACTTCCTTTTTTGTTTTATTTAAACAAAAATCAGTTTTTTAATATCGGTCGTTTGACCGGAGCACCACACTAAAATTCATAGAAAAAAACTTTTATACAAAAGTTTTAAAAAATTAAATGTTATTTTACACCAAGGTATATTTCCTTATACACGGTGTACCAAAAAAATAACATTTTTTGAATTGAAATATCCAACATATTTTTGCATTTTTCGAAAATAGACTTAAATCTATGAACTTTTTCTTCTATAGACCATATATCTATATTCAATTGTTGTCGAACTACAGACAGTTGAATATCATAAAGTGTATCATAAATAAATAATGTAAGAATTTTGATTAGCTACTGTGCAGAACATTAATGATAGAGCAAACTTATTTTATTTTCCTGTCTTAGTTTTTTAGAGTTATTTCACTATAAAACTAAAACTCAAAACGAGGTAAGAACCATGTAAAGGAATTAACTCAATTTTTAAAGTTTATTGTACGGATATTACATTGTGATAAAATAATACTAATTTTTTGTGTACCAGTTGTTGGGCATTTGTGTTGAATAATTACAAATAAGATATTAACCGAAGGTAAGTATTTATATTGCTTTAAAATAGACATTGGACAGAGAGCCGTGTCTCCATGTTTTGAAAAGAGAAGAATTGTTTGTCGATTTATCATCTAAAGCACTCAGAGATTCTCCTCGTTGAATTACATCGATAATATTTTTCACCATAATTCTTTGAACGTTTAAATAAGAATTAATTTGATTAAAAGTTATTAGTGTTCGGGTGACTGTATATTTCTTTTGTGAATTTTGAATATCTTTATCGAACTCAATAAATGCATATGGTCTAGATGCAATTTCAAATTTACTACCATATTTATTATGAAATTCATGGGATGTCTCTTTCAAAAATTCAAATGCTCTTGCCTTAGAAAATTTATTTTCAGTTAAAACGATACAACAAATTTCTCTATCAATTAAATCATGAAACATATATATATCACTTTTTATGGAACAAATTGAATGAGATAAATTAGGCATTTTCCTAAACAATAGTTTCGCTTGATTTCGATAATTATGTAAACTTTTAACAATCTTTTCATCGTTTATTTTTCCTATCATTGTCAGCAAAATCATTTTTACGTTTACGTGTAATTATTTCAAATTAATTTTGAACCGCACTTAACAACAACAAATTTTCAATCTCTAATTATTTTGATTTTCAAAAGGACAGAAGACATTTGAATTGACGCATTTATTTTATTTGCATTTCGCTCCATATTTTTTTTAAATTTTCAGCTTTGAAAATTTTTTAATTGTAACAAAGTCAGCACAAAATTCCTCGCACTCATCAAACTCGACACAACCAATCAGATTTTACATTTTTATTGAACACACACATAATCACCACATTACATAATTTACACACAATCACAAACATACACTTACCAGACATTCACACAGCATTCAAATTACATAATCACATTAATTACATTAAAAAAATAAAAATGAGGCTCTCAATTTGATTACTGAAGTTTAAATTGATTTGAAATCACGTTTGAATCCAAAGAATTAATGAATTTCATTTATCGGTTTTTGAAACTGAGCTTGAATCATTTATTTGAACACATTTCGAGAGGAATGGAATTGAATTGTCGTGATGTTGGAATAAAGAGATTTCTATTTGGTTTTATTTACGAGAGAGAATTATTGGAATTCGACAAAAAGCTCAATTTTCATTATTTAGTTATGTTTAATTATTTATTTTAATTTATTTAATTACTTAATTTATTAAATTAAAGGATTTATTTAATTATTTTTTTATTTATATTTTCCTGAAACTAGCAAAAATGTTCGGTAAAACCAGCAATTCTCTGTTCCAGGTATTTTCCTTAATTTTTTTTGATAATCATAATTATTCTTTAGAATTTGCGATCATCCACGAAGTCAAACTATTTACAAATTATTTTGTTATGAAAATTAATGTAGTTTAAATTTTTAAGTGTCAAAGAATATTAATTCTGTTTTTTAATTATCTTTATTATTGTGTAAATTATTTAAAAGTGTGTAATTGTAGATGTGTCAACGTTTTGCAAATCCTTTAATAAAAATCGATGTTTTACTCCTCGGGAACTAACAAACCCCAGGCATCACGTAAAGAAAAAGTCAGTTTTTAAGAGCACCCAGGATGTCGAACTCCGACGACTATTGAAACAAATAGAACTCCTTCACTGAATACTTTTATGCAGATAAGGCTCTTGGAGGACTTAGACTTGTGTCAGTGAGAGACGAATATGTAATGCAATCGATAGTGCAAGCATTTTAAAATCTTACTTGTTCGGACTCGACATCTCAAGAATTAACAGTAATTAATTTAGCAAAAACTCTAGAGAAGTACAACAAAACAGATAGAGACTGGATAGTCTCTGATTACCTAGACTAGTTAAATCAATACGACATAGACACCGTATACAAATAGTGGTGGTCAAAGATTCGTCACTCAATTAAATACCTTGATTCTATAGAGTTGCGAGCAAGATTCACAATTAACAAACTTGGAATCTGTTCAAAGATCAACACCAATACGGAATCGGTGTTGATTTCTAAAACTCCCATACGCTTAATCTCCTCCCAGTCCCGTCGTTTGTATGCAAAAGTAAAATTCATAAAGTGGAGCACAAAAACGGTGGCTGAAATCTCTGCACTTGCCATTACAGACGACAAAGGTAATTTTGATGTCATGTATAGGGAATACATTACAAACGAAGAATGGCAATTCCTTCACTGTTGAACAGTCAAGCAATGATATATTTTTAGTTAATCGTCTGTATATTACAGCATTTAATTTGAAGACATGTGCTTGTAAAGAATGTTTGAGTTTGGCATTCCCGGATGCCATTTATGCGCTGTGATTCTATTTTTGAGACAAGATCCGATGATTTTCACTGCAGAATTCTTTAAAGGAAATAACTATTCAAGATCTTATGCAGAGTCAATAGTTCCATTGTCATCGAATTGTTTAACCAAAGACATAACATAAAATTCTATGTTTTATATTTAAGGAAAAAAATTTCTATGCTTTATAGTTCAGCAAAAAAATGCTATACTTTATATTCAAGCAAAAAAATTTTTATTATTATATTTTCCCATTATAATAATAATTAAACAATAATTAAACTGATTTTTACAAATTGAATATTATAATTACAATTACGGATTTTAAATGAATTATAGGTAAATTATAATTATTAACTTAAAATCCACAAACTTTTCTTCGGTGATAACTGTCACCCTTGTAAACTTTGCTTCAGATGAGCCTATTATTTTTCTCCTTCGAATAATAACTAATTTCTTTTTTTTGGAACCACAAATTTCAGCAATTAACTTCACAATTATGAGCCTTTCTTTCTAAGGTTTTACTGTTCAAGACAATTAAAGTCTTCCGGAAACAATATTTCTGAGCAATGAATTATGTAATTAAAATTTTCTTTGAACGAAAATTTAATCATTTTCAGTGGTACACAAAATTAAATGTTCTAGATGAATTTAATAACAGTAAGCATTCATTCATTTACTTATTTCTTTATATTATAAATTTAAAATCTGGAGGTTCTTCGTACACCTTTTCTATTTTTAAATATTAAAATTTTTTTTGTTGCTTAATTTTACTGGCCTGTATCTGGCCTTTAAATTATTATTGTTCTTTAATTTTTCTTTCTTCTTTTGCTTCTTTTAAATAATAATATTTCTTTTTTGAAATATAAATAATAATATAATATTTATTAGCACGCTCGTTAATGTAAATAATAATTATATATTATTTACAGTTAAATAAAAAAAACTTATTTGATTTAGAAATGTATTATAATAAAACACACATTACTCGCATATCCTAACACTTTTGGGCCAATCAGAGAGTGTCTATAATTAGTAATGGGTTTTAAAAATTTGTTAATACATATTTTTAGGTGCCACGGTCATTTTCCACCATTTTACCAATTCGAGAGCTTTCAGTTGTTGAAAGCTCGCAAATAATAATGGTATCCTCTGAGAATGTAATCCAAATTGATATTTCGAAACGATTGATTGTTTTTAGTCAGCAGTGTCTATGACAGTAAAAAATTACAAAGAACGTTGGACATTTTGCCCATGAAATACCGTCCTAGAAAACGAGCAATGAATGAGAGAACAGAGAACCTCATTCATCAACATTATAAAAAACTTCCAACATGGTCTGCCAAAGAAATTCAATACGAATTACCAACTCCTACATCTTTCAGGACCATTTAACATCGCCTCAATGCCAAATTTCATCTTCCAGCCAAAAACCCTCCTTTCTGAAGAAAACAGAAAATGGCGCTTGTCAAAATTGGATATCTGACATGTGGAAGAAAGTCATTTTTTCCGATGAAAGCTAATTTCATCAAGTACAAGCAACTGTCAAGTATGTTGGACGACAAAAAAGGAGCTCTTCAATCAAAAGTTTACAATTCTCACTGTTCGCCACTCTCTTTCTGTCATGGTTTGGAAAGCTTTTTCCGGACAAGGAGCAGAGAATCTCTATTTCCTGCTCCCAACACCACAAGATAGTAACTAGCTCACAGTGTTGAAAAAGGAACTTCCAGCTGTCATGCATCGATACTGGATAATGTTCTATGTCATTACATGGCTACTTGAGCGAGATTTTGGGCTATTGAACTGGCCGGTACAAAGTCCTGGCCTTAATCCCATAGAAATTTTGTGGAACATCATGAAAAGAAGAGGGGCAGTCAAACATCCCTCTAATGTGGATCATTTAAAAGAGATTATTTACCAAGTTTGGAACAAAACATTCGCCAAACCAATGTTTCGAATTGGTCGCCAGCATGCCTCAAAGAATTCAAGAGATGTTTAAGAACAAAGGAGGGCATGCAAACTATTAAATGCAATAAAAGTTACTTAAAACATGCTTTCTTTTCAAGAAAAAAATAATAAATTTAGTGATTTAAACGGTTTGTCATTTCTGTAAACAGGTTCATGAGCATAGACAAATAAGTGGTATTAGTAATATTGTTGAACACAAAAAAAGTCTGTAAATCAATTTCATAGTGTTGACAAATATGTGTATTGTTTTCGAAAATAGTTTTACAAACACCTTTCAAATATATTATGCAAGTTGTAAATATTGTGAAACCATCGTAGACACATTCCTACTCCTAAGATAAAAAAATGTGATTTGAATGATTAAATATATCTTTTTAATTCTTTTAACAATAGTTTTGGAATTTTTACAAAGCTTTTGATCATATAAATCGTGGAGATTATAAAATCTTTAATTAGATATTCAGTCTAATAATTTTTATTATTTAATTTAATCTAAATGGAGTTTATATTTAGTTGGCTATTTCTATCTGAAGTTTCTTCATTTAATGAATGTACACAAAAAATTGGGACCTAAAATTTTTATGATTTCGAAAATGTTTCAAGAATTGATTCTCTATTTGGTAATTATATTTACAATTATTCTGGCATGTGGAGTAATAATTCAAGGGTCCTACTATCCTCAAAGGGATTTCAGTTTAGAGACCTTACCAAACATTGTTGATTATCAGTATTGGACTGTGTTTGGTGAACTGACACTGGACGAATTAGTTTGTTAGTAATTTTGCCTACATATATTTTATATTATTATTATTATTATTATATATTATTATTATTAACTATTAGACTGTGTAAAAAATAATGGCAATTTTTAAGGTAAATTATTAAACAGTATTTCCTTTTAGAATAAACATTATGCATAAATACGAGCCATAAGAATTTATTCATTTATACCGTAAAACTTTTGAGTTAGAAAGGTGATAAATTTTTTAAAAGAGTTTTGATTCCATTCTTTGTTTATAGTATTACTCATTAATTTATTAAAAGTAAGGTGAGTATGGTAAATTATGAAGAGTTTTATATTCAAATTCGTTCCATTTTTGTAATGTCATTTAGAATCTTTTCTGTTGACCAAAGCTAGACACCATGGGCGTCCACAGAAAAAAATCCAGGGGGGGGGCAAAAATTCGTATTTTATCACTGCTAAATTTCTTTATTATATTTTCAATAAACTTTGTTTTGTTTCTTTCGTCCTGAATTTTCTTTCGGTGCAAGCTCATCATACATAAACCGGACAATCGTGATTCTGATATTGTAGCTCTTAGCCATGTTTTAACACGTCTCAATGTGTTAAAACTTCGTTCAATCGTACAAGTCGTAACTGGTAAACTCAAAGCGATGGTTATAATTGTTTTGACTGATGGACAATAGTCACAATGTTCAAGAACGTCTATTAAAGTTGATGGAAAATTTCTTGATAGAGAACAAATTGTCCATTTTTCGTACCATTTTGTAGCTTCGATTTATAAATTTATTATATTGCATTGTGTACCAAGTGTTTTTACGTTTTCTAAAAATGTCGTTTTATCTAATTTTATAATACATTTTGGATGAAATTGGAAAATTGAAATTATGGTTTGGTTATCTTTAGAAAATCTTGATGTTAAAGAAGATATTAAAGAATCCAAATATAGTATAAATATTGATTGTCGAAAGTATATTTCAGGAGTGTTTCCTGTACAATTATTTCTATATTTTTGCTTGGAACAACGCCTGGGTATTTCAATATTGATGAATTATTTTGCAGGCAAATTGAATGATTCTTTAAAAATCTCTTGAAATTTTTCGTCAGAGTTTTCTCAATGCAATAAAAATATATTGATTAAATCCTGAACGTGTTGATGAGAAGTTTGTAAATCTAATTATACAGACTGAAGAGTGTGGGTTACTGGTTCCAAAATGGCTGAATATTTGGCTATTATTTTTAAACAAACGATAAACATTCCATTACTAGTCGCCATTAATAAACGATGAGCTTCTTGGCTTGTTGAACCAGTCCAATTCGTTGATATTTCCTCTAGTTTATTAAAAATAAGCCTACAATGTTTTGAGAAAATGGAAATACTTTGATATTTTGATGTCCATCTTGTTTCTGATAGAAGAGGAATTGTGGGAACAGTAGCTCTACGTTTTGGACTCTCTCTAAAAAATTTTATTATCGATTTTACTATTCGAATTGTTTGACGGATTTCTGCGACAATGTTCAAATCATTAACAACTAGATTTAATATATGAGAAGCACAATGTACATAAATAGCATTTGGATATCTATTTTTGATTTGTGCCTGAACACCAGCTTCATTTCTGGCCATAGTTGCACAACCATCGTATCCTTGTCCAATCAATTTACTCATATCCAAACCATACTCCACACACTTGTTAAGAATTGCAGAACTGATGCTTTTAGCATCCATTTCGAAAAGCTTCACAAAGCTAAAAAAATTCTTCACGAATGTTTTTAGCTTCATAAAAAAATCGAACACCAAGTGAAAGCTGTTCTAATCCCTGCAATATCAGCTGTTTCATCAGCAAAAATTGAAAACCCAATTGATTTATTGACTTCTGAAATGATGGAATCTCTTAATTCCAATTCACAAAATTCAATTAATTGATGTTCAGTTCTCATAGATGTATATCGTGCGTATGCAGGTGCTGTTGTCAAATGTTTTTATAATGTAACATCACCAGCTTCAATTCGAAATCGAAATAAATCCTTTAAATTCCCTTCATTGCTATGTTTTCCCCGCAAAGGTAAGTCATGAGTAGCACAAAATATAATCGAAGACAAAATTGAACCTAGTTTTATTCGATTCGATTTTATAGTCGCCTATGCAGCAGAATCGATTTGACTAATTATATCTTTCTCGGGATATTTGTTAACAGTAATAAAATTTTGCACATCAATAGTTGCTTCTTTGTGCCATTGCGACATCAGATGATATCTAGCAGCTTCATGAAAATTTTTATAGTTTATAAATGGTGATTTTATAAATGCCCCTTGAAGACATCGATGAATCTTTGGTGAAAAAAGGACACAATATTTGCAAAATGCACCTTTTTTAATTATTGAATAACACAACCATGGTGAATATTCTTCTATCCTAGGAAATCGAAAAGCCCTTTTCCCAGTTGAATCTTTTTTAAAATTGTATTCTTTTTTTAGGAACTGTTGTGTTTAGGAGAATCTTTAATTTTAAATCAAATGGAATAGAAAAAACACTGATATGTGCACCAATATCGTACATATTTTCATTAGTGTTTTCTTGTGTAGTTGACTCTTCTATTCGATCATTCACAGGATAAGTAATTTATGCATGGTCACTAAATTCAGTATATGGTACAAATTCAGGTTCACTTAGAGTCTGTATTTTCTGCTTTTTATTTTCGGGTTTGTCACAGGATAAATATTTTCTTATATCCATTCTAAAAGAAGAGGAATAATACGATTAAAAAATTTTACCAAAGTAATTTTATATAAATCATGATTCATGAATAAAGTGTTTACAATTTCAATTTTCTAAATTAGAAATTCTAATAATATTTAAGGATCGACTTCCGTTTTGCCACCTAATTTCAAAATATTATTATTAAAAAAATTAACTAAAAGCTTTTTACTTAGATTTTAGACTAAAATAACTTTTTTTCTGAGACTATGGGAGATCGACATAGTACAATTAAAATGATAAATTATTCAAGTTTCCAGGGGGGGGCAACTGCCCTCTTTGCCCCCCCTTGGGGACGCCCATGCTAGACACTGATGTTGCCATTTCTGATGTATTTCGTAAATTTGGTCAAGACATGTCTCTGGTTTCGCTTGAGATCATCAAACGGTTACAATAAAATTTTCTAATGCAAGTTTTGTTTTTGGATCTGTATTGATGTGTTACCTCATTGTTAAAGTTGACCATAAATCATTTACTGCTACAATACTGAAATATAGAGTCAATTTTATTTCGAAAATGAAGCCATGAGTACACTAAAAAAGGCATCGCATCTTTAACTACATGTATCGTTGATATTGTGAGTCTTTTCAACTATGTTTTGTAAATTTTGCAGAGTTGTCCATGGGATATATTTTTCTGTTTTATCTCATCCCATTCCATTGGATTCCCATGAAAATAACATTCTTATGGACAAGCTTGCATAATAAGTATTTTGCTGCATAATTCTGCGCTCTACAACCTTTTTCCAGTCACGTCACACTTTTATAATTTTAGTTGCTGATGATGAACCTAAACGTAATCTGTTATAATAAAATGTTATGTGTATTTATTCAGCCGGTGTGTCCCACACAAAATAAATAATAAATACAAGTATAAAGAAAGTGCATAATATTCTTAAAAGGTAAAAAATATAAAATAAGGGTAGCTCTGACGTAGATTATGTCAGGGCATGTTCTATGGGAAATATGAATGTGCGTTATCTCATTCCATAGGAATGCCGTTCTTAAGTTCAAGCATGGTTGACAGGAAGCCGTATCTCTTTGTTATTTTGGGAAGAAAAGAAATGTTTGTCAATTTATCATTTAAAGCACTTAGAGATTCTCCTCGTTGAATTACATCGTTAATGTTTCTCATTATAACTCTTTGAACACAATTCAAATTAGAATTAATTTGATTAAAAGTTATTGGTGTTCGGGTGTCTATATATTTCTTTAGTAAATTTTGAATATCTTTATCGAACTTAATAAATGTATACGGTCTCGATGCAATTGCAAATTTAATGCCATATTTATTATTGAACTCATAGGATATCTCTTTATAAATTTCAAATTCAAATGTTCTTGCCTTAGAAAATTTATTCTCAGTTAAAACAATACAACAAATTTCTCTATCAATTAAATCACGAAACATATATAGATCACTTTTTATGGAACAAATTGAATGAGATAAATTATGCATTTTCCTAAACAATTGTTTCGATTGATTTTGACAATTATTCAAACTTTTAATGATCTTTTCATCGTTTATTTTTCCTATCATTGTCAGCAAAATCTTGAAATATTTTATTTTTTTACACAGAATTATTTCAATTAATTCAGAAAAATTGAACTGACGTTTATTCACAAAATTTTATTTAAAAAAAACCGAGACAGATTTTCCTTTTATTTTTGAAACCTTTTTTATTTGTGACAAAAATTTACATTTAAATTTAACACACACAACACACATAACAAACACTAAGTCATCCAATCAATTATTTACATTTCATACATTCCTTACACACAATACATATCACATTCATACACACAAACACAAACATACTTACATTGCCAGAGAAAAGATCCATTACATAAAAATGAGGCTCACCATTTGTTCAATAATTCGTTATGTCCAAAAATTGATGATTTCTGTGGATCGAATTCGGTTCGTTGTGATTGTCACTTAATTTGATTATTTGTGCAAAATTTGAAAAATAACGATTTAATGTAATAATAACGCGGAAAATCTTTTTTGAAAGCAGAGGTGTAATCAATTTGAAAAAAAGAGAAAATAAATCTTTTTTTATTATTTAAGTTATTTATTTGATTTTTAATTTAAACTAGTTTTTTTTATTTAATTAATTTATTTAATTATTTTAATTGATTAATTTAATTATATATTTTATTTATATTTTACTGAAACTGACAAAAATGTTCGGTCAAATCAGCAATTCTCCGCTCCGCATGGCTACCTGTATTTATTTATTTATCCGGTCTCTCACTACAAATCAATAATAGATACAAGTATATATAGAAAAAATGGAGAGTAAGAAGTTTTTAAAGACCAAAATATAAAATAAATGAAAGCTCTGACGCAGATCAAATTACTATAACATAGCCACTGCCCAATGGGAAATAGAAATGTGTGCTGTCCCATCCCATCCCATCCTATTTGACGTTTCCCATGTGGATAACATTCCTATGGGCAAGCCTGAAAATTTGTTCATTAAATCTCAAATTACGTTAAATAGTTGATGTACGAACAAGCAGTTTTAAAATGTTTTATAACAATTATTGGGAGCGTGGTTGAGTTCATATTATTTTTGAATTTACAATCTCATCAAATTAATAATTAAACAATTACATTCCGTAAAAATTGTTATAGATTTGTTAAAATAAGATTTTCAGAAATTTTAAGGTAAAAAATTAATTTATGTAAGAAATAAAATAAATTTTACTTACAGTAGGTTTATTAAAAGATTTATGCAAAGATTTATTATAAAAAAGCTAATTTCAAATCTGATGAAAATATTTAATTGAAATAAAATCAAAAGTAATATAAAGTTTAATATTTTATTTGCGTAATGAAAGTAAACAAAACTATTTTTTGTTACTTTTAAATCGAAATAAATTAAAAATGTAATTATAATTTTCTTTTTTGGAAATTGTAATTGGAATCAAAAAATAATTGTAAAACAATTAAATCGACTTAAATGAAAAATGCGATTTTAATTTTATTTTGGAAAACGTAATATAATTTTATTTTTGTAAAAATTGGGTAATTTAAAAATTGCTAAATTAACCGAAATTGCAATTTTAAATTCTATTTTCAAAATATTATTTTATTAAATCTATTATGAAAACGAAATGAAAAATGCTATTGTAAAGAATTGGGAAATTTAATTGAGAAACAGGTAAATGTAAATATGCAATAAAATTGAAATTTAATAAAAGACGCAACAAAATCTTTGTGACAAAATTTTAATTCACTTTATAATTTTTTATTAAAAAAGTATATAATTTTAATTCGTAAAAAAATATAATAACCATATTTATATCAATTCTTATTTATAATGGTCTGTGTAAAAAAGAAAGTGCAAAAGTTCCTCAAAAATATTTGTTTAAAAAAATATTTGTTTAAAAAACTCAAATTGTGGTAGAAATAAAGTTTTGTTAATGATAATGTCTTTTGATCAAGAACCCAATAACAATAAAATAACTTACATAAGTCCCTTAAAAAATGATTGCTTAATAGGTGAATTATAAAACTACCATTGTTTCTTACACAACCTAATAATAATATAAATAATTGTTATTATAAATTATCATTAATAATTATTATTACAGTAATGAAACCATTATTATTACTCTTAAAAGAAAATGTTAATATTTAGATTTGAGCTTTTGTGATGCAACCACGAATTACAACGTATCTCAGGATTGTGCGGAAGAAAATTATTTTATTCCAGTTGTCTATGCGGCATATACATTCTTTTCCAACACGCTGATGATTCCCCTTCTTATTGCCGTATTTAAGTAATTGACAATTTTTTGAAATTTATTTTCCTTTTTTTGTTTTATTACATTTCCTATAGAATTGTAGTTATACACTGTAAAATATAGGTGTCAAAAATTGGAAAAAAATAGCGTAATTGATAAGTAAAAAATTTTACTAAATTTTATTAGATTGATTATAACGAACTTTGTTTTCATGTAAAACAATGTTTATAAAAACTTATTTTATTTCAGTTGTCTATGCGGGTTGAATATACAGGGTGTTAAAAAAGTCTCACAGGATTTAAAATGTTAATAACTCAAACAAAAAAAAAACAAAAAATGACTGTGTTGGCATGTTTCAATTTAAAATGTTGGTTTTCTCACTAAAAAAAATATTCAAAAGAGACAATGAATGGAGAACAGTCGAACATAAGAGACGACAGCCAAGACCACAAAACGAAGAAAGAATAATAGAAGAAAGAAAGAGATATTTCAAAACGGGAAAAATTTATTGTCGGGCATGCCACGAAGAAGGTCATGTGAGAAGAGAATACCCAAACATCAGGTGCAACCACTGTAATAAAAAGGGGCACGCAAGAACACAATGCTATGAAAATTCAAATAGATTCAGAGAACGGGAGCAATGGAAACGGGACAACGGAAAGACTGGAAGAGATGACAGGATAAATTATTCGAATGTAAAATTTGGAGAGCGAAGTTCAAAGACAAATAAAAAATATTCAGTGGCTGAATTAAAAAAACGAAATGAGGAATGGGACAGAATGTCCAAAAGAACAGATAGAAGGGCAGATGTTACAAGAAAAGATTACTTCACGAATAATAGGAAATTCAGAGACGAGCATGGAAACGAGGATGCACGATCACAGAGAGAAGTGATCAGTGTGCTACAATAGGAAGTAAATATAGATGTATGATTTATTGTATGTATGAATGTGTATGTGATTGTATGTTTGTTGATGTGTTTAAAACTATTCCTCTGGAGATATGTATACTAAATGGTGAACATGATGGAAATGATGGAAAATGTGATAATATGAAAACAAAAAAAAGAGAAGAAGGGAAAAAAGAATGCAGATGTATTGAGAATACCAATGTTTAACATAAATTATAAAGAATTGAAAGGACGACCAAGTATAGAGTTTCGCATAAAGAATAAAAGTGTACAGTGCCTGTTGGACACAATGACACGAGTCAATGTTAATAAAACAGAGATTATCAAATATATGAAAGATATCAAAATAAAAGAAACAAAAAGACGAATACACTTATAAACCATGGAATTGTACAACTTAAAGTGATAATTGAAAGATTAGAGAAAACGATTGATTTTTTTGTAGTTAAAGATCTAGATCCAGAAATGATAGCAGGGATAGATTTTTTGGACAAATTTGGAATAAAGTTGAAGAAAGAACCATCTCACACAGAATATGTATTAGTAATACGAGATAGCCCTTCTCACGAGGATAAACTAAAAAGAATTAAAGAGCTGTACGAAAATAAAATTGACGATCAACTAATGGGACTTTTAACAGAATATAAATCAATATTAATGGCCGACAAATGGGATATTGGAAGAACCTTACTGACAAAACATAAAATCGTAACGCATGGAGAACCGGTATTAGTGAAACCGTATCGACAGCCGAAACATTTAAAATTTTACAATTATTTTAAATAAGAAATAAATTTAAATATTACATATTTTCAGATAATAAGAATTAAAATATTAGGACAGACAAATCCAAATCAACATACACACAAAATATCAAACATTCAAAATATTCCTCACACACATGATTGACGTTCGTGCCTCCGGATATTGGCGTTTTCTTTGCCCGTAAGTGTTTTATGTTTCTTCAGCGGTCTGTTATTGCTAGCAAAGTCCCTGAAGCTTTTAATGATATTGACTATCTCTGTTTTCATTTTATGTTTTCCATCCTTTTTGATGAAAAATTTCTTAATATCTCCGACCTCTTCTAATTAATATATTTAAACTTCTTTAGCTATCCATAAATCGTTGACACACTTTATCAGCATATGAGCAGTCAGTTTCTCTTCCGTTAACTAGTAATACAGAGCTTTTCTGACTTTTCTGTTGTCAACTCCTGAATAAATATTTGAAAATATTAAGATTTTGGATAATATTGAAACAAGTCTTCCCAGACTGCGATTATATCTTTGGATTTTTCGAAAGCTTATCATAGCCTGTCTTCAAAACTCTCGTCTTTAAGAACCGTTCCCTCATATTCCTAGATTAGTTCTTCGTCTATCATACAATAGACCAACTTTTCTCAACCTCTTTTGGACTTTTTCGTATCTTCGAAATAACGATTAAACTCCGTTATAAGTTGATCGAGATCATTTTCGTAGCAGAAAATTTTGGTAACAGACAATACTTAATATAATCTGGCGTTTTTAGTTCAGCAGTTATTATTGAAATATAATTTGTCACAAAAAAATGACAACATTGTTTTTTCTGTTTTGTTCACTATCTCATTTTTTTAGACAGCGGCTTTTTCGGAAGTTTCCATTCTTTGGATATACCACGAAATTTTCGTAAGTACATAGTTAGAGTGGCTTCAATATTTCTTAGATTGTAAGTTACGAAACCGTCACCCAACTTATCTTAAAGCCTTAATTTTCAACACTGCACACCATTCGATGATTCATCATTTAGTTAATAACAAAAATTGGTGCAAATCGTGAACAGAGTTTTTGAATATCCATATCTTTCCCCTTTTTTCAAATGCTTCCAACTCTGATATGATAATCAATCGATAGCATTTAAAAAAAAAATTAGCGTTCATCTTTTACAAGCTTTTTTATTTATTCCTTACTTTCATCTAGACCTTCCATTTCCTTCATCATCATTTATAGAAGTGCGACCATTTTAAAAATACTTCACTACAGTTTCCACAGTAGCGCAAGTTTGATAATTATCCTTGTATGCATTTTGAAGGATATTATTTATTTAGGTTTCATTTCGTTATTGTAAAACAGAAAAAAAAACTTGATAACACTTCTGTACTCCACATGATGTATCATCAGGGATGATACATCACGTAGCAGAAATTTGAAAATGCGGTACAAAAAATATAAACAAAAGTAATATATTAAAACAAATATTGATCCATCTTTTTTATGTGTTACTGTATAGACTTATTGGACCTACCACGTACTTCTCAATATTTTATTCAGTATATATATTTACACAAACATTATTAAAAAGAATTATAAAAGTTTAGTTTATTTAAATTTTGTCTGTATAAGGTATTTTTGGAACCCTGATCATTTGTAAAATAGAAGTCATGAGTATTAGTATAGTTTTTTTCATTTTTATTAGATGTAAAATTAAGTTGAATAAATTGACATTTTTAAATAATATTTTTAAAATTGTTTTATCAAAAAGCATTTTGATAAAATATGATTTTAGATATTTTAATTAAAATATATATAAATTTATTATCGTTAATTTATTTTGGTTAAATTATAAAATTTAATTTAGTTATATATTTCACAAAATCCATTCAAATTCCATTGAAGTTTGGAAATTTACAATGTATTCCTTAGTTATGGAATACAATATGAAACCGATTTTGCCACTGCCATTTTCCATATTGGTTTACATCTATAACATTTTAAGTTATTTTTGTCGAAGATATAAAAAACATCATCAAGGTACTTTATAATTTTTTGTCTATTCATTTCAAACTTATAAATCTAATATCCCTTCTAAAGGCAGTATTTGCCACTGTATGGTGCCCAATGGAAACATTACCACAAATAATAAAATAAAATTTAAAATAAATGCAAAAATAAATTTGTATATAAATATATAAATATCTAATAAAGTTTTGTTTATGATAATTTTCAGTTCATCATGTCGAATTTCATTGTTACTCAAAATATTTATCCTTTTACTCATAAATAAATTGATATTTGTTATTTGCATTCATTTATTTTATTTTTATTCCTCTGTGGTTTCTATAACTAGAATTTGGAAACTCAGATGCACTCTTAACGATGGGAGCGCGCCAAACGTTCTTGAATCTTAGATTGTTTTCATTGGTTCCACAATTTGTTCTGAGCATAAATCATCCGACAAATACTTATTTATTTTTGATTAACATTGCAATGATCGATTCTTTGGCGTATATGACTGATATTTTGGTTTTGAAAGGACCAAATATGTACACTGAAAATTTCTTTCACAGAGTCAAAACCCCAAAGAAATACAAAAGAAGGAATGATATTCATGTTATCATTGTAATAATTATCATTATTTAGATTTATAAGCATAGAAAACATGCATTCCGAAAACTCTTTTAAGTTGCCTTAACTGGCAACGTGCGTGGGTTTGATTGAACGCCGTTCCTCTATTTATTTCTGAGCAATCACCAATTTGCGCCCTGACGTGGGCGGATTCTCGTTTACTTATGATTGTTGACCATTGGCTTAAATTAAGGCGATCTTCTTCGAAAAGCCGTACTTCAATATCTGAGTATGTTACTCTGCCGCACTGTCGATATGTCATTTTGTGTCCCTTCTCGGAACCTTCATCATGACATTTATCAAGACAATTCACTACCTTAAAGTCTCAGACAGCAAACGGATTATCAACACATTCAAATGTTGGTTCTATCTCTGTATTCACAATTCTCGATCCATCGTAAATATATTAAGGCTGATTTACACACAACATAATTATTTTACATTGGGATAGAATATAAATTAATTCAAGAAATTAAATCGATATTTTCTTTTTATTAGTTTCAAACAAACATTATTATATTAACATTTTAAAACAAACTAAAATTCAATTTTTTAATTCTAACGTTATATAGAAATATATATATATATATATATATATATATATATATATATATATATATCATATAAATATATATGATAATATTTCAAGTTTTATAATTTTTTTATTTAATTAGAAATTGAACAAGGATTTTTTGATTTACTTCTTTCCCTGACAGTGATTTTGCGTGAAAAATGTTGCCAGATACAAAAAAAGTATTGTGGAGTTATCATTGTGATAATGCTTCTTTGAGACTTGTTATAAAGATATTTGTGATTTCTGATTTATGTAACGATTGATCACATTGAGACATTATTATTTCAATAGATTATTCTTTCACCATGTAGACTTTTTTTCTATCACAGGAGATTTCGGCATTCGACGCGTCCCAAAAGTTCACAAAGACAAATCCAAGCAACTTTCGCGCAATCGTATTGCAACAAACGCTATTTAACAAGACTTACCAGTACGAAAAAACCCTTGCAGATCATAATTTCAGTTATTTTCGAATCCCTCATATAGAGACCTCCCCTCTGGATTGAATAGTAAATCGTGAACTGCAATATTTTTTGTACTTTTATGATTTTATTAGCTTATATTTTCGGATTACGATGAATTAGTTTTAAATTACGTTATTAACAAAAAGGGTGTCACGTAATAATAACTTTTATTTCACAATCATCACTTGTTTTGCGTGTTTACATTACCAATCACTTTTGCATTGATTTATGGAAACAAACATTTTCCCTCATTACTGATGAATTGAAAGAGCAATGGAAAATCGATTTTAAATCAAGTGACTCATCACCTATTTTGAAGGTTTTTACGTGAAACAGTTATTATATTATTTATTGGGTTCTTGGTCAAAAGACGTTGTCATTAACACAAAACTTTATTTCTACCACAATTTGAGTTTTTTTAAACAAATATTTCCAAGGAACTTTTGCACTTTCTTTTTACACAAACCATTATAAATAAGAATTGATATATATATAAATATGGTTATTGTATATTTTACGAATTAAAATTCTATACTTTTTTTAATAAAAAATTATAAAGTGAATTAAAATTTTGTCACAAAGATTTTGTTGCGTCTTTTATTAAATTTCAATTTTATTGCATATTTACATTTACCTGTTTCTCAATTAAATTTCCCAATTCTTTACATTTGCATTCTTGCATTTTTCATTTCGTTTTCATAATAGATTTAATAAAATAATATTTTGAAAATAGAATTTAAAATTGCAATTTCGTTTAATTTAGCAATTTTTAAATTACCCCTTTTTTACAAAAATAAAATTATATTACGTTTTCCAAAATAAAATTAAAATCGCATTTTTCATTTAAGTTTTACAATTATTTTTTAATTCCAATTACAATTTCCAAAATAAAATTATTACAATTACATTTTTAATTTACTTCGATTTAAAAGTTACAAAAATAGTTTTGTTTACTTTCATTTCGCAAATAAAAATATTAAACTTTACATTACTTTTGATTTTATTTCAATTAAATATTTTCATCAAATTTGAAATTAACTTTTTTACTTTATAATAAATTTTTGCATAAATATTTTAATAAACCTACCGTAAAATTTATTTTATTTCTTAAGTAAGAACACAATCGAAATCCATCAGAATATAAATATATTTAAAATCTAACACAAATAATCAAATATTAAAACAACAACAATAATTGAATATTAAAATAACATTCAATTATCCAACTTCCGCCTCTTTAATTTGAAGGTCTTGTATACTTTTTCAACCATTCAATGCGGCGCGGTTTCAAGGATCTGGGATACTTCAGAACCACTTGATGAGGAGTGAAGAATTTTACAATTTTATATGGCCCTTCATATCTGAATCCTTCTTTCCTCAATTTGTGAGGTTCCACCTTTACTAACACTTCCTCTCCCACCTGAAAAATTCGATGTCCTCGTTTTTCAT
>MQRK01229386.1:0-16463 GCA_001938485.1 Girardia tigrina
GATGCATTTACATATATATTTAGAAAGACTAGATGAAGTTGAAAATGAATTATTACCAACATTCTCTCCAACAAATCTTTCAACCGCCGCCTCAAAACCACTAACATCTGTATCGTTTTTCCTAATTGATTAATTATTTTGTAAATAATTGTATTTTTTGGATCAATAGAAAAAGACAATGTTAAACGAAATTAATTAAAAAAACTTATTATTAACTTTTCGATTAATTAGTCCACATCTGGGACCAGTGGCGGTACGCGGACAATAAATTTTGGGGGGCCCGAAGACAGTGTTTCCCAAAGTGTAGTACACGTACCCCCAGGGAAGAGTTTGGTTGGGTAACGCGCTGCACCGGGCTTTGGCTGCGACTAGTGCAACAATCAGTTTACTTTTTTTGATTACAAACAAAAATAATAAAAAAAACGTGTTAGTAAGTATTGTATATGTGTGGTGTTGTATGTATATGTAGCCGTGATGCTGTGATTGCGTGATTCCCCCATCGGCCACCACATGATCAGTCAGAAAACAGTGTCACACTAAAATCTACAGGTATTAAACTGTCATAATGTTACCTGCGTATGTTTAGCTTTCGTGGAATTTTCTAATTATTTTATTGATTTTGATTAGTTTACAAAATGCAATTTTTATCCCAATCATTCAAAATTATAGATCACTGGTTGAAATCTAGTACTTCTAAACCGAAAGAAAACAGTAATTATAGTAGCAATCAACAAACAGAAAATAAAAAAATTAACAAGAGCGAATCACCTTTAATTATAAAAAAACTGTCAAGAAAAAGCAAGGAAAACTCGCAAGTACGACAAAGAATATCTTAAATTTGAATTCACATGGATTGGAGATGAAAACGGGCATGTTCCACTTTGCATCATTTGTATTGAAAATCTAACAAATGAAAGCATGAAACCATCCAACTTAATGCACCATTTCGGGATAAATCACAATCAGTACAAAGATAAACCAATTGACTTTTTTGAAAACAAACTTAAGGATATATATCTGTCTCGAAAAGTAATGCGGGGTTTGACAGAAGGTGACAATCACAAAATCCTAGAAGCATCGTATCGCGTTTCGCTTTTAATTGCGAAATGTAATGCAGCGGAAACGATTGGCGAAACTTTAATCAAGTCTGCAGCCAAGATAATGGCAGAAGTAATGTTAGGAGATAGAGCAAAACAAACCTTTGACAAAGTTCCTCTCTCAAATAATACATTTCATTGACGAATCATTGATATGTCTAATAATATAAAACAGATGTTATTGTCTGATATTTCTCAAAGTCGTTATTATGCATTATAAGTCGAAGAATCCAAAGATACTGTGAATTTTGCAAATCTTATGGCGTTTGTTATATACAAAAAAGATCAAGTTCATGACGAATTTTTATTTTGCCAGCCTTTATCAATAAGAGAAGATATCTTTAATGTTATGAATAAATTTATGCAATAAAGCAAAATCGATTGGAATAGATGTCTGGGAACAGATGGAGCAAAAAGTATGGTCAGAATTAATAAAGGACTCTTTGCAAGAATTCAGAATGTTGCCACAAATGTTATATCCCCACATTGTTATATACACAGAGATGCTTTGGTAACACGAATGATGTCTGCTGATCTACAGAAAGTTCTGGATGAAAGTGTGAAAATCATTTAAAAGCCGTTTTTTGAATGCACAACTTTTCACAAATTTTTTTCTTGAAAATAATTTGTTTTTTCATTGATAGTCATGTCAGATTACGAAAATAAATGATTATAATTTGAAAAAAAAATAGATTTTATGAATGTGATAATTTATTAAACACAAAATATAAAACTAAATCTAAAATTTTATTTCACTTTTCATAAATGTATACCAATCAATTTCCCAAAATGCTAGTTTTTTCTTTAAAAGGAATATTGATAAAATTATTTTTTGTTTTCTCATTTAGAATAATTTGGACAGAAAATTATGGAGAATCAGAGTGTTGGGGCTCTTTGAGTAACTTATTCTCCGAGACATCAAAAATAGGCAACTATTTATTGGTTCGCTTGCTCTAAGGTATGTCCTTTAATAGAATGTTCTCTTATAGTGTTTTGCTTACATAATTATACATTTTATTTCTATTCGTGCTATTGTGTTTTCAATAGGGTGGTACCGCCATCACTTAACAATAATTAAGAAATTAATAATTTTTTACAAATATACAACTTTGTATAAAGAATGATAGATTGAATGCATCATTCATTTCTTTCTTATGATTTGGAGTTGAAAACGTCAGGTCAATTTTTTCAAGTTCGCAAAAAATTTGCTATGTCCCCCGCGCCTATGTGGCGTGCCGCCTCTGTCAGGGACAATCAATTTTCAAAATTTATTTATTTAGTTTTATTTAATTATTTTTTTGATATCTGATCGTCATGTAATAATTATTTTGTGTATTTGTGCAACTAGTTTGAAAGCGTGTATATTGTACACTGTACAATACTTGTGATTTGATTCGTTCAAACAGTCTTATTGTTATTATTTAATTGTGTTATCGAGTATTTATTGATGTTGTCATGGTCAATGTCAGACAATCGCTTTTTTTCTATAAATCTGAGTATCTGGATCAGTGACTTTGAAAAGCTTGTTTGGAATACACGAGTGTAAATAAACGATTATTCTAAGTATTGCCGATTAAATAAATAATAATAATGTGAATTTCTTTTTCTTGATTATTATTTACCTAGCAAGCTCATATAGGTAACATTTGGTAAGCCCGACATTATAGTCAATAATTCCATTTTTAGAGAACAGCAGAATCATCTGTGTTTTGATTCAATTCAGAAGAAAAAGTGTTGATTGCATTTAGAAGGTTAGCCAGTAAAAAGTGAACTTAGAAAAATGAAAACGGTACAAAGGATTTTGTCAATATTTTACAAACTGGAATAAAACATTGTTAGATTATAATAATGAAAAGCCTACTTTATCGGTCATTATAGTCATCAATGCACAAGCCACCCTTAGACATTATGATCAATCTTCACTGCAGGAAATAATTATATACTACAAGAATAATTATAATCGGGAGTTGATAATTTGGACCATTTTGTTAGACTTTACTCAAATAAGACAAAACTAGGAGGTGGTTTTGTTCATGAATCTCATAAAAATTCTCTGTATCAATTCTTATGCTTTATACTGAATTTATGCTTCACTGGATTCTCTTAAGCGTAGGGATTACCCGATCGGGATAGAACTGGCCGAGATAACGTTCAGAGGTTTAAGAAAGAAAATATATCCAGTTCCGTTTCTTTTACCTTATGTTGCGGTGGATAGTTCGATACACTTTAATCATTTCATAATTTAAAGGAACAACAAACAACAAATAAAAGAAAAGACGTCGATCAGATGATACATGTATTTAAGCACAAAATTCGACACCCAGAGTTCTGAATAAAAGAAATTGTCGGGGCGATTTCGACATCGTTTGGAGTTTCGTGTCGCTCCGCTGATTCATTACAACGCTTTCCGTGTCCTAGAAATATACGCATATAGTACAATCGATAAAAAGCAGTTGCAGAACATATCAGATGCCCATTCCGGTAATCCGACCCTCCCCATGAAGGTCTTGTCGGAGACCACCTGTGTCTCGAGTCCGTTCAGAAATATGTACATTCCCCGAGAGTTATCGACCCTTAAAGAATAGCAAAAATTAATTAGAATGCAAAAGTTTTAATTAAAATTTAAAATAAGTCAAGCGAAAAATCTAAAAGTACCATTCATTCCATGAATCACTTATGAATCACCAATAATTCACAGAAAGCTGCTGACATCGAGAGCGCCTAGGCGGTCTTGACAGACGTGGAAACGAGACAGTAACGGCCTATGAAAAGATTATGTGAAAAACGGTGAATGGCCGATAGAATCGAACAAACAACACGAACTTGTCTGCGAAAATTCCATTATAAATACGACATATTTCATCACACCAAAGAGACAGAAAACAAAATAATAAAAACGAAACAGCAAAATACAAAAGAAAAAATAAACTATCCTGATTGAAAGAGAAACGCAAGAAAATAAGCAGCAAGACTAAAACTCTAACGGGATGAACGAAAAGTGCGTTCAACTCATAGAAGAAGAAAAAAGAGAATATAATAAAATAATAACCGGACTAAATCAATCGAACCTGCGACCGCACGTTTCAACAAATACTCCGGGATTCCGAATTATAATATAAATATTTCCTTTGTCTATGTACTTGGTTTGACTGCTGAACGTATGACTGAACTAATCTGTTATTTTATCAATCCGTTTTAATTTTCTTGGTTTAATGAATTTGTTTTATTCGATTTATTTTATTTTTTTTATTATTTAACATATTCCGTCTCTTAAAATTGAATCCGACACCTCATTATTAATCATTAATTTATTTAATATATTTCAGTTCTCGAGTCTAAAATTATATCACCTAATAATTGAGATTCTATACGTTGAGAATATCGAGATAACGCTTGTTGAACTTGGATGCCAATCAAGATAATCCTCCGATGCGTTTCACCGCAGAATCTAGGGTTACGCAAGGTCGCGTTTTGATGAGTGAGTCGACCGGCACGTTGCACAACTATTATGCAATCACCAGTTATTACCGATTGAACGATCCATAACAAGGAGAAGTAATTCCGGCCGTCGAGAGACGACTAAGGAGGATCGAATCTGTAAACAAATAAGGAGAGCATAGCGAGGAGGATCAGTTCAATGTACAAATGTAAATAGCCAGAGTGAAACTATCCCATGAAGCGATGTGAACGGTCATAAATATCGGTTTTGTTGAATACAAGAGAGGTCGCTTAGAAACGAATCACAATCGTAATAGTGGCAGTGCTTAATTAGCCTTGGAGAAAGGAAGAATAAAGACTAATGTAGGGACATATTCCTTCCCGTGTGATTCACTAGATCATCCATTTAATTTGCTTCCCTTGTATTGAATTGCTTAGATCTATTAGCGTAATGATATATTAAATTGCTGTATATAATTTGCTTTAGCTTTATTTATCATGGTATTATTTAATTCAATTTTATTGTAGTTGTTCTCAATTCAATTAGATTTATTGTCGTACCAATTTTTGATTCGAAGTGGCAACAATATTTCGTTCGGCAACTCTATAATAAGATGTGACAATTGTGATTTCATGTAGCCGTATGTTTAGTTTTGTTATTTAATCATTCAGTAACAATTATAATTTATTTAACGATCCTTTTCTTAACAATCCAAGTGCATTTAACGACCATGAATCTTTTACATATTTTGATATTTAAAGTTCGGGAATTATAAATTTCCTGATATCTAGTAAATGACGATATTTCATACTTCTGTATTTACAGATCATGTATTGCAAACCTTCATTTATTATTTACCACTATTACTAATATGTCTTATTTCAAATATTTTATTTCAATGAATTTTATTTCCACTAGTTTCGACATAAATGTTATTAATCGGCTAGTAAAATATAAGCGCATTCCAAAGAGTAGTCAGTATCGTTTCAGAACTGAACCCATGGTCCACCTTCAAGTTCGGGGACCTGTCATGTCATTTGATTGTTATGATGATTGGACTTAATATTAATAATTACCTACTATTAATAATTAGAAGTGGGTGACTGTTGCAACTGTGCTTCATATTGTCTTATAGTCTCTTTCTTACAAGTGGTTTGTGACCTACACGATTTATTGTATTTTATGAATACCCCTTATTGCGATTTTGATAGTAATTTAACTGTAAATTAAGTTATCGACAGTGAACAAAATATGTATAAAGCCTGATACTGATATTTAATTTATATTAATAACAAATCCGGAGTGAAAAGCCATGGTGAAGACTTTGCGGGCCGCACCGGGCGCGAACGCTGGGTGGTCGTCAACTGTCATCATCAGCAATCCTTTCCTTTTCAAGAAGAATAATAGGATAATAGATTATAAGGTACTAGTATGGAATAATAGAAAATGCAAAATCTAAAACTATTCGGTTATAATTGTATAGCAGTTTTAATAATAACTCCTAATACTGTATTGTATTTCTTAAGAACGATGCGTGGCGTACCATCACACAATTCCGTTCATTTGTCTTGAGCATAATTCTATAAGGACACCCTGTGTAAATATTGTAAATAAAAACATACCCCTTAGACCCTGTTGCACCCGGCCGGTGAATACTCGATGTCGGACCCGAAGGCAACTTAAAGTCTGGCACTACTCGTAGATACCATATACATAGCCATTATTATTAGAAAAAGATAATATTTATATAATACTTATTAATCGTGCGGGAAGTTGCGGGCGAAGAATTCGAACGGTCGGTTGAGTGGGTGCCACGAACCAGTCGGCGCGTTGCTACATTTCGAATTCTCGTCCCGTCGGTGTCGTTTTTCCCGACCCGTCTCTCCGGCTCTTTTGCAGTTGGTGCCACTCGGAATGGTGTTTAGTTTGACCGGCTCACAGTGTGACCGTCCTCTGAAAGTCGGCCGGTTATCCTGATCGCACCTAGATATTAAGGAAATGCCGGTCCGCTCGTCGTTTCCCGAAAGTTTCGGAAAGTGTGCTTTATGCTAATTATCGAAGAGAACATTGCCCTTGTGAAGATTCGTTAGTGTATAGGTACGTTAAAATAACATTAATAAATTAACAAAAAATATTCATCATCTTAAACATTTATTCATTCAAATTTCACACATTACTTCTAATTATTTAAACAAGGTTAAATTTCTAACAGTCATTATTTTTTAGTTTGTTTTTTTATTTGATTTTTCTAGCACCACAGTTATATCTTTATTTTATCTTTTGGTATTTAATTAAATTAAAATATTTTTTTATTTATATCATCGATTAACTAGTAAAATTTGCCAATTTAACTTACTTTTCAATCAACTTAAAAGTATTAGGAAATTCATTTAATAGTTGTCAAAATTAGTTAACTTTCTACAGTCATAGAGAAATTCAAAGTTTCGATAAGAACATAAGTATACATAACATGACAAATAATTAACAGTATAAATTTTTAATAATTAAGTTACTATTTTCAAAATAATGTTACGACACGAACTGAAAGTAACTCGAAAGAAGCCATCCCCACATCCCACGTCAATTCGCCCGGAACCTTTGATGAACGTTGTGAGGATAGTCAAACTCGACTATCCTCATTATTTGTAGATTGGTTCCAAGCATACCAAACGCCAGGCGTGGGGAGCACCCCTAGACCTCGAACCACCCCTTCCTATTTGATCCCAGCCATTAAAGAAGTTTCCAAAACCTCTTGAAAAAGTCAAAAATTTTAATAAGTTTAATTAACTAATTAAGATTTACCGGCAAAGATTTGATGTGAATCACATAAACGTCTGGCGAATCCGTTCATAGATAACAGGCCCGCAGTGACAGTAGGAAGATGCTGATGTCGTAGCTAGATAAACAGTCAGGATGAACAATAAACAATTACCTCGGGTAACATTTTCAATCTATTAATTACTATTTTCAAAGTAAATAAGAAATATTTTAAGTAGTTTAAAATTTTAATATTCAGATTTTTGTGTACAGTACCAATTTAATAATATAATAAACTATTTAAAATAGATTTATTAAATTAGACTTAAAAAATATGTATATTATTTTTTAACAAATTTGCTTTAATGTACACTAATTCGTACACTAATCAAAAAACGGGTGACAAATTGTAAGTATCAGAATACTATTATAAACAACTGACCGCAGTCAACAGCAGTATCCAGATTATGCATCGGTAGAATTCCAATACGCAGGTTACATTCGGTCATTAACCAGAGGTGATAACAGAGGATCGACATTGTGGTACAGATGAACGACAAAAATGTCACATGATAGAGATACCGCCCAATTATCACAATCCCGAAACTTTCGTGCAGTAAACGAGATCAGGAAGCATCGGCCTGAACTACACAAATCTTGGAGCCAATTGTTAATTACAAAGAAAAAGGAGAAGTTTTTAACGAGAAGGAAAGGAAATATTGTATTTGTTTGGGTTATGTACATTGACTATATATTTTTGTGATTGTTATTATTGGTTATTTTATTATTTTTAATTTAATTTCATATTTTAGTGATTTTTTATTATTAGTTATGTTATTATTTTCAACTTTTATATCTTGCATTTTATCAGTTATCTTATTATTTTGAATATTTTATAAATAAATGTTATTAATGAGTGAGTTATTTAATATAATGCGATGCCATTATATATCAATTTTAGTAAGTAATTTTAGTAAATTATATAAACATTTAAATATAAGTATATATATAAAATTATAACAATACGAGCATATAATGTTATAATTATAAAGGTTACGTTATATAAATTTACTATTAAGTTTGCAGCTACGCATTCTTATTATTTTATACGTAATCTACGCATTTTTGTGACCATAGTATAAAAACGCGTGAGTAGTAAAGCATAATGAATAAAATAATTTATCTCTTTAGATATTGAGAAGGATTAACCCCTTGGAGAAGAAAAATATTAGAGTTCATCACGAAAGGACTAGAGGATTCATTGCTTGTGTATGAATCGGATTTCAAAGAAGATAGATTTGCCACGAAGGAGAAAAAACTTATTGCTTGATTTCGAAGGAGATAGATTTGCCACGAAGGTTATTGGAGAAGAATTGAGTGGATCTGAATTTCATTTGGAAGGAAATGTTGGGGCAATGTAAATATGACCTTTTTGTTTATAAATATGAACCTTTTTATTCTTATTCTGAATTTTGGATATTTCTTTATTTTTGTATTTTATTATAAATATGAACTTTTTATTTTATTTTTATTTTGTGAATTTTGTTAATTTTAATTTGTGAATTTTATATTTTTGTCTGTGATGCGTGCTTTGCTCTTATTATTATTTATATATATTATTTATTAAAATAAAACTTTAATTTATATAATTATTTATTTAAAAAATCATTATTATTATTATATTCCATTGAGCGTGGCCACTTGTGTTTGTCAGGCCACGCATCTTCAAAGTAGGCCACGCATATTTCGTTACGCATCTCTCTCGTGCGTATCCAGCCACGCTTCTGTTCATTTTTATTTTGTTTTCTACGCGCAGCGATTTCTTGTACGGCCACGCGTCGGTTCTTCTTATTGTTGAGGCTTTGCTGCGACGCTTAACCTGTGATTACTATTTTCTATTAAGCCACGCATCTTTTTTTTGAACAATATATAATAATTCATCAAAATCCGCCAAAGCGTAATTTTTACAATTCATTACAGGTAAAATCCTTTTTCGTAAGTTGACAAAATTTTTACAATTCATTACAGAAATCATTTGCATACGATTATTGGAACCCTAGTGGAAATTTAGAAATTATTTTCATTATTGGAACCCTAGTGGAAATTTAGAAATTATTTGTATTATTGGAAATTAGAAATCATTTGCATCCGGTTATTGGAACCCTAGTGGAAATCTAGAAATCATTTACACACGATTATTAGGATATCTTAACGAACTCTGTTTTAACGAGCTTGGCACAAGGTTATTACTTCCCCTTTTTTTAAATTAAAGTATTTTAAATTTAATAAAATCAATAATTTAAATTTATATTAAACTAATAATCATTATTTACTAAAATACAGAACACTTTGAAACGGTGCTTTCGAAGTGCTCTAATCACATCACACATTAGGTTATCTTCTTATATTTCATTTCAAATAAATTGTATAATAATATTGTTTATATTATAAATAAATCTTATTGTCTTGCATTGTTGTTGATTAATATTAATTATTCGTTATAATTAAAACCAAGGAACATTTCATTTAATAAACTCCATAGGAGGATAAACAAATTAGTAGAAGATTTATTGTCTTCTTTTGTTAAGCACATAGTAGAGTAAAGGAAAGTGTTTCTCCCTTTCCCGTGTCTTAACAGAAATAAAACTTATTGCTTGGTTAGAATAATTTAAAATTTAAAACTCTTAATAAAATTTTCATTTTTACTATTATTGTAAAAATAAAATCCTTATTTTTAATTATCACTAAATTCCTAATTTTATTATAACTCATTAATTTTGGACCTCCTGGTCGGTGCTTCAGAGGCTCTTATTTTTAATTACATTAAAGATAAAAAAATTGTGTAACAAAAACAATTGTACATTGTTATATATATAATAATAATCTTATATATATATATATATATATATATATATATATATATAATTTTTTTAACAAATAGTCTTGCATTATTGTTTATCAACTATCTTATTGATAATAAATAATTATCAATTTCATCATTAATTTCTGAATTTTCGGTTATTTATTATCAATTAACGGCTATTCATTATTAATTATTGATTATTAGTTACAATTATCAATTATTAGTTGTAAAATTATTAGTTGTTAAATACAATTTATTGATTGTTATATCAATCGTGGATTATTGATAGTTAATTATTAATTGTTAATAAATCAAATTAAATAAAATCTTGACGTAATAGATTTGACTAAAGTGAAATAATTCCGATTGTAACTGTAAAACCTTTATTCGTCGTTAATTTCAAATAAAGGCTTTACAAGCGAAACAAAATAAAATAATGTAGATAACAAATGAAACTATATTAATTAATTAACAAACAAATACAAAAGAAATAAACACAGACCATAAAAAATAATTTCCAGTGAAAAGGATTGAGTTGGGAATTGACATTGGATGCTAATAGGGAAACAATTGTTTTCTGAAGCAGCTTATCTCTGAATTATCTCTAAAAATCCACTAATCCATTGCGTATTGATTTTTTTATTTTAGTTTATTTATTTTATATTATATTATTTATATTATAATAAATAAAATTTCAAATCATGCTTGACGAACAGGTTAATAAAATAGAAGCATCTTCGTCTATCTCATTTTGAAAGCAGAATTTCAGCAAACAATTTATAAATATTTACAATCTTCTTTTTCATCAAGATAATTCTTTGAAACACTATTACTCTTTCAGCAGCATTCGAGCAGCATATTCCTATTCGAAATCAGCAAAGAGAATCGTAAGATCTTTCCTTGCTTTCGACAATGAACTCTTTATTCGATACTTTCGTCAGAGACAATTTTCTTTCCTTTTTAATAATTCTTGAACAGGAAGAATATCAATAAAAAGTACATTTTCAGAAATAGAATCCCATTCGTTTTTGCAAAATAAATAAATAAACAAACAAACATTCGAAAGCACAATCAACCATGACAATACACACATCAAACACGAAAGAAACATCAGAACACTGGAAAGTAAACACCAAGGTCAAAAAGCACACAAATAAAGTAATCACGCAGTGTCAGTAGTAGGGCACTACAGTAACGATTTTAAATATATGTATTTTATGCTATCGGTGTTTCTTTTTCTTTTGTGTACATGTCTTGGAAGTGTTATAGATAAATATTTAGTGGATATCTGACCGTAACATATCCAAAGAACCATATCGCCTTCTATTGTAGCTGACGATCTAAATCCGGAGATCAATACATTTTGGTTCCTACCTCAGATTATCTCAAGTATTTCTGAACATTATATTATTAATCGAAGCAACGTACAATTTTATCAATTTGTATTGCCGATTCAATTGTTCATTAGACTGACTATCGAGGTAATTTATTTAGTTCTATTTTAAAGACATATCTCCTGCTACGACATTATTTTTTGTTCTATGATCATGTATCCTTATTTCTTTCCTCCTTCCGTTATTTGCTGACAGTTATATATAAAATTTTATCACTACATTTAATTATTTTTATTTCAATCGTTAAAAGTGAGTTAAAGGATTTTACAATATAATATTTGTTCGTTTAACTCCTTTCTACAGTAGCCAATGTGGGATTAGAGATGGTGTCAAATTCCATCTTAATGACATTCTTCAATTCATCGAAATTGACAGCCATCTGGGCAACAATTTTCTGCAATCACTAATAAAGTATTAATTCAAAAAGAGGGTAAATAATAACATGCGATACACGGGAAGAGTATACACAAATCTTAATAACGAGGATGTGGAATTAATCAAGCAACACATGAGTCCTCTGGTTGATCAGGCTAATGTCGAAGTGATGTAAATAATGATATCAGTTAAGAGTAATGCTTTACAAATCCAAAACATTCCCAGTCAAATCCGAGTAAACGCAATTCGAAATTTAACTGTTGCAGTACTGAGCAAACTTCCATCAAAGGTTGCTATTAGGCTGATAATTCAAATAGTTAGATATCCAAATAATATAGCACCTGCTCAACATCTAAGTAGAACTGAAATCGTCATTCGTGTTATAATTATGCACAAAATCCAATGGAAACAATTTTATTTGCAGATTCTCGATTTGGAGATGCTGATAGAATTTTAATTTTTTGAAGAGAATATGTTCAAAAATGGATTTCACAAGTGCACAAAATTTATGTTGATAGGACGTTTAGCTTGACATCCCAACTTTTTCACAAGTTTTTTGTTTTTTTAGCAGAAAGAAATGGATTTATAATTCTAATTCTAAATGTGCTACTACCCAATAAGCGACAAAAACATATGAACGAATGATCCAGATTATATGATGAAATGATTAATTTTTCACCTACTTACGTTTCTCATGATTTTGAAAAGGCAGTATTAAATGCATTTATGAGCATATTTGGTGTATCCAATTAAATAGATGTTTACTCCATTTAATTAAAATTTTTAAGAAAAAATTAAATGAATTAAATCTATTGCAAAGATATAGCACTGATTCAGAATTCGCTCTCCAAGCTTGTATGGTTCCAGCTTTAGCTTTTGTTCCATTGAAGGAAATTAATAAGGGATTAAAAGTATTAGTAAATGAATTACCAGACGAATTAATGTCATTAGTAAATTATTTCGAGGATAATTATGCTGGGCGCTCTATGCGAGATGTTCATCGCCGAAAATCTCAATTTCCTCCAGAAATTTTCCATTTTGACAATTGTCCAAAGTTTTGACAGATGAGAAATTTTGGAATATTTACGAGGATTGGCTCATAATTTTGTTATGGAATAAACTTTATTAAATTAGTTTTCTTGAAATAGTGAATAAATAATTTGAACAGTTTAAATTTTTATTTGATAAAAAAATCTAAGTTTTTTTATTCATTTAATTATGAGGTATTAAATTATATAAGTGTTTTTATTCAGAGGAGACACGACCGGAGGAGAAACGATCTGTCCCCCCTCTGAGTAACAACGTACACTTCAAAAAAGTTTCGCTCGACAAAACCATTGGCCAATAGATCTTCCACAACTAAAACGTCTACATTCAGCAATCGGTAGAATGATTGCCATGGACCTTTAACCTTTTTAAGTTGTGGAAAATCCTGGTTTTCGATTTTTATTATCAGTTGCAGATCCTCAATACCAGCTTCCCTCTCGAAGGTACTCCTCCGAAAATGTAATCGAAGCTCTTTACAAAAAATGGAAGCAAATATTTCGGAATGTCTTAGTGAAGTAGACAAAGCTTATTTCACAGTAGATATGTGGACTGCTTAGTATTCAACACAAGCATATATAAGCCTTATTGCACACTGGATAACGTTTCAATTTGAACATAGTCATGCATCTCTGCATTGTCAACCTTATTATGAAGTACATACTGCTAATAAAATCAGAAATACCTTTAATGGTATACTTACCAGATGGAATTTGAAGGATTGAGTTCATAATGTCGTACATGATAATGGTCACAATATTGATCTCCAGTTCCCACACATTTCTTGCCTCGCCTACACTCGATAATTGGTTATTCGAGATAGCTCATTAGAACAACCATCAATCAAGGAAGTTTTAAAATCATGTAGAAGAATCATGAGGTATATAAAACATCCCGACCCTGAAACAGAGAGCTTTCGTGCAGCCCGGAAAACTCTCTATCAAAGCATCCTATATGTGAGTGCATAATTATACAGTTTTCTAACTTGACGGATTTAATTAAAATAAAACTGATAATCATACGTCAACTATAAGTTCCATTATAACCACATATAGAATTTATATTTCAGATTATTCATTTATGTTTTTCTTACAGGTTGTACAAGATGTTGTAACACGGTGGAAGAGTACACTTGGAACGACGGGAAGCCATATCGATTGTTTGTTCGACAACAACGAAAGTACAAGTGCTCTCAGCAAATGAATGGTAACTTCATCTTTATGGATCTACTAAAGACTTGCGATCTCAGTAACGAAGATGTATACATCTCTATTGTCATTCCATTTTTTAAAGCTCTCCTTATTCTTCTGTCCTTTGAAGTGAAAACTCAGACACTGAAGGGATGAAGCGTTGTCTAAATAATTCAGTCAAGAAGTGGCTTGATCATGTCATATTCATTCCCACATATACTGTAGCCACTCTTTTAGATGCACGTTTCAAGGATCGTGGTTTTGTAAATGAAGAATTTGTGACTTCACTAAGGGAATGCTTATGCAGGTAAACTTTTTTACATTTATTTATAATTATTATTTCACATTTTGTGTATTTTTTCTTTTACGGGTGCCTCATTCAGGTATACAGTGACGGAGCACACAAAGAAGTTTCAATAATAGTCTCTGTTAGGATAAATTATTATTATCAAATTATTGTTTAGAATTATCATTCAAATCTTTATTAATTTATTTAAAATTAATTAAATATGGTTCCAATTATTTCGTAATTAACTCTCGCATGTTTTATGTTTTGTTTTAATCAGAATAAATTTTTGGTAACAAGTTTGAATTCGTATTGTTAATTCAATTTAGATATCGACTAACAGTCTCATCTTCCCCAACTACAAAACGACAAAGAGTGTGGGGCAATCCATGGGAAATCATCGATGAATTTATGATATCCAAAACAAAAAGCAGTTATGGGTACGATGAAGAACTTTGATATTATCTCTCCAAACCACCTATTCTTCACAATAACATTCCATTGCACTAGTGGAAGATCAATCAGATAAGGTTTCCATTTCTTTAATCTTTCTTCGAGAAATTTGCATAGTAAAAATTTATATGAATTTTTCAATGCTTTTATAATGAAATAATGGTTCTAATAAATTAATAAATCTCCGGCTAAAAGCAGAAGATTTTGGCCGGGGCCGGAGCCGGATGGTAAAATATAGCCGGAATATATAGTACGGTGCACCCTTACTTAAAAGCTATTTAAACTTAATTTTATTTAAAATCTATTGGTTTTATAAAGTAAATAATTTTATTTTACTGCTATTTTAAACTTATTATTGTGTTGAATTATATTAGGTAAGGTCTGTGACTATTTAATAAGAAAATAAATACACAATAAGTTTTAAATCTGATTTTTGTATTTAAGTTATTTGTATTTTAATTATAACTTATATTTATAATTATAATTTTAACTTATATTAAGCAGAAGTCAAAGAAAGTTAAAGGAAAATTGATAATTATAAAAAATGTAAAAAATCAACATTTTCATTTTGATAATTAATTTTATTGCATTTTTAAAATTGAACTTTTTAAACGCTTAGTCTTATAAACCTTTTCATCAAGAAAGCAACAACAATATTATGAGACTATTATATAATCGTAATGAATTAAAATATTTTTTTAACGAATATATGTTTAATATTAAAATATTCACATTAACAAATATTTGTTTGAATATTCGTTATCTATGAAATAATTATTTGTTGTATTTGAAATAAAATTTAATTTATTTTGATATTACAACCTATTCGTACATGTCAAACGTAAAACTAATTTTGAAGTGTCTATAAAATATGAAACCTTTGGTGATATTGGAACGAATGACAATGGTGTATATTAAGAACACCAACATGGGTTTCCGAACTTTATTTTTAATACAATCAGAATTGTCTTTTGGACAACTCTCAGCAAAACTCTCGTAATTCGACATCGTTCTAAATTGATAACTTTTAGTTAATGTTTGTTAATAAACAATTATTCGAACAAATTTTTCATTATTTTCAGATTTTATTTTTAAAGTTCAAATTTTGTAATTTTAGTATTAATTTTATTTACATATTAATTTTATTTAAAAATTATTTTATGGAAAGAAAGAACATTTATTTAATTCAAAACTCAGTTAAAACTATTTATTTTATTTAAATTTTAATATGAAAATTTGAAACGATTTAATATTTTTAATGTTTTTAAATATCTTATGCTGTACTTTAAAATGTAAATTATTCTCGAATAATTATCTATCGTGAACATCTAAAATATCAATTTTCCATCTGGGTGGGAGAAACACATTTCCGAATACTAAACTCAACATACAAAATTCAACAAACCAATTTCAACATACCAAATTTAAAATATTCCTCACAGTGTACTGTTGAGGAAATTGTAAATAAATTGTTTTGTAATTTATTTATTTTGCTTATGTAATAATTGTAGTTTATTTATTTTGCTTATTAACAATATATTTTATTTTTAATCTTTGTTATTTTA
>MQRK01229387.1:0-11942 GCA_001938485.1 Girardia tigrina
TTTATTGAAAATAATTAGTTTGAACTCAGAAAAAATTGATCAAGAGAGATGTCAAATAGTGAATGCGCTTGTAATATTAATAAATGTTGTAAACCTCATATTGATGTTGTTAATAACTTTTAATGACAGTATAATACAATGTGTAAACAAATAATTACCACTGTGAGTAGGAATAGTTACTTAATAAATATTGTTTGTTACTACTTGAAATAACTAAGATTACTTACGTAATAATTATTGTGTGATTGCTGATGACATTGATTGTGTAAAGTCAGTTGTGATGATACAATAAAATGGGTTACTTGTCTAATGTTGAATGTATGTTGAATGCATGCTGAATGTATGTTGATAATATATATATGTGTTTGAGAGTGTAAACCAATGGAAAGGCTTTGAAAATGTGAGTCATTATAAAATCACTATTTTCCCCATTAAATAGTCGAGATTATGGATATAGTGTTATAATTAATATATCTTAAAATCGAAATTAGTCATTTTACTTTAAATGGATACTGTCTTGTCCGACCATATTTTTTTAAATATAAAATAAATTTATTACTATTATTATTTATATTTTATTAATATCTAAAATTAAACTAAGTTATATTTATATCTATATTTTTTATTTTTTTGTGTAATGATTCATGACAATATTTATTTTTTTTGACCGAATGTGATCCTGTGTATTTTTTTATTCGTTTTATGTAGCAATCGTTTTTTTGATTGCGTTTATTTTTGTTAATTTTTGTACGGTAAAAAAATTCCTATTTTTTGTTCCAAACAAGAAAGTCAAAGGAAAATATAAAAAATAGAATTTAAAAAGAAGAAGACTAAGAAGATAAAAAAATAAGCAGAAGGAATATTTTGGAAAATTATATATAAAAAGAATATATATATTTAAAAAAATCGATAAATAAATAGATTTACATTAATTACTAACTACTAATTTGGATTTTTACGGAAGATTTTTGACGTCGCTGTTGTCTACCAATACGAGAAGAAAAAAAAGCAGACGAAGAAAATTTAAGGAAATAAAAACATTATATTTATCAATAACTGTATTGGCTCTGATTTCAAGTATTTTATTATCGTTTATAGTTGATTTTTTTGATTAATTATAATTATATTTTATTATAATATTTTTTACTATTTAATTAATAAAATATTATAAAAGTAATTTCGGTAGAATATTTTTTTTATTATTGAAATTGCTTTTATAACAGATACCAACCACTATAAATTATTAAACTATTTGCATCAAATATGTAATGGATCGGAGGTTATGAATGTTATAAAGTTTGGGAATATTTTGGTTTAAATGATTAGGATTGTCTTAGCAATCATTTATTCAATAGAAGTTGACAACGGTATGGTGCGATTTGGTTGACTTGAGTTAGTGGAATTGAAAAGAAATAAGTGTAAGGAAACGATTCGGAAATCCAATGGTTTGCAATCCTCCTGGTTGCCAAACAAAAAATTTTTTTAATTTTTTTAATTGATTGCAATTCAAATTTCATATTTATAATTATAATTATATTATAATTATAGTAACTTTTGTCAGAAGTACTTTTAATATATCAAAATTTCACAATCTTCTTCAGAGCAAATAATTTTCCGGCCAAATTTCGATATGTATTTAAAAATTCATACGATAATACAAATATCACCAAAAATGATCTGTCTGAATAAACATCGTAAAATATACCAGGCCCAGCTCAATGAGAGCGGGATGACTATCTGTGCGCTTCTGATATTGATCGGATAAGTACTTTCGTGTATATTCTGTGTTTTATCATAAGTACATTCGATATTCCATTTATCCTTGATGTCTTTGTATAATATCAATAAGTTTTGGTTTATGGGCGATCTGTATTGTTTCTTTTGTTTTCTTAAATCGTTCTTCGTTTTTCACCTTTGGGCTGAATTTAGCCTCTAAATAACATACTTGGTAAATTTTTTCTATTTATTCTTTCTCTTTATTTCCTTTCTTCGTCCAGCTAAACTCAACTCCGTATGCACTCTGTAATTCTCAACAATCAACTATGATTGGTTTTATGTCAGTTACTACCACGAAATTTATATTTCTCCATTTTTCTTACACTATGCAAACAACAGTCAATTATAATACACGAGTAAATTATTATCAGCTTCTAAAAAATATTCTTACTAATTAATTATGCTCTTGCACGTACATCTAAAAGACAACCTTCCATAATATATAGTAATTTCCCTTTCACACTTAGTCGACCACTTTTACCTCTTTTACATCTTGTCGTACGTAATAAATTCTGCTTTCCATTCATCAATGGATATGATTTTAATTTCTTCTTTAATATCTTTAACCCCAAAGAATACAATTAAGTTTATTATTTTTGATTTAAATTTGAAAAATTAATTAATAAAAAATTAAATAAACTCAAATAACACCATTTCAACTTAAAATTTTTATTAGAAAACATGTTTCACCATTTTTGTGGTATCTTAAGTTCTGTATTTAAGTGAAAAAATTATTGTTTATATAGTAAGATGATCATTAGGTCCGAATGTGTTACGTCAAAATACTCTAATATGTTTGGACGAATCACTTTGCACATTTAGACTAGGTTTAAGAAACTTTATCAAGAGTGCTTCAGTAATTGTCCTTTCATAATTGTGATCAAAGTTACTAATCAAAACCCGAAAATCATTATCGTTTAGTCTCCTCTGAGTTCCATGACATTTCAAAATGTGGTCTAAATTGAGCTTTTTCTACTTGATTGGGTATGTTCTGGAATTCTAGTACGGAGGTGACGAATTGTCTCTCCAATGTACAAGGATTCACACTTTTGACATTTATATTGGTAAACTAAATTTGTTTTCATACACAATTGTCTTTTAGATTTATTTGGGTATGAAAGCAAATTTAGTTTACCAATAACTGCAAAAATTAGAATAGAAAGATATTTTTATATGACTTTTATAATTTAAAATGATAATTTTAATTTTGTTATCAAATTCTTTTTCTAGAATGTATATGATAGCATTATAAGTGGTAAGTAAATCTTAGGTTCTCAAAAAATCTCTTTCTGGTCTACCATGTTGTAGCGTCGGCGGATCGAAGCTTCGGTAGTGGAACCTGATTGTCACGTGTCCCCTCTTGAGTGACCGGATATTGCTACGTACCAAAGGGAGCACCGATCACCGACTCACAAATCTTACCGTATTTTGACGACGTGTAAGAAATTCTGAAGGGGTCACCAACACACCCGCAAGTAATTTTTGCACCGACTTTGGAATTGACCGCGTGTTGTCGCCGGAGGTCGCAACCCGATCGTGTCATTCTCAGCAAATCTGTCGCTTGTCGTCTTGGATTATCGATGTTGAAATTCGATGAATTGATGGACGAGTTTTTGTGGTGACTGTTCACTGACGTAAATCCATTGGTTTTATGAAAATGTTTTCTTCGTCGTTTCCAATTGTTATTATTTTTACTATTACCGTCGATATTATTCGAATTAAACGGTTTATTTTGATGGAAAAACGATGGATGAAAGAGTTTTCTCGTCGAACGATTTATTTTATTGATGTTGGTCGATAAAATCATCATTTAAGGCAATGAAACATACAAAACATAAAGTCAAAGAATTATTATCAACTTCTTATAGGTTTAACTGAAACCTTTTCGTTAAAAGATTATATAATTATCATAATAGACGATTTGAATCCTCGAAAAATTTATTTGCGAATATTTAAACAATTTTTTATCGTTGTTTTTAAATTAACATTTTTTTATTTACATTTATAAAGTTTTTAATGCTCTAATGTTGTCAGTTCATCTTCTTTTTTAATTAATTATAATGTTATATATTTAATATAAAAAATATTTATTGACGAAAAAGGTTTTTTTTATTTTAAAAGTGAAAAAAATTGATAGAAAAATCAAATTAGATTAATATTGAAATTTGTTTTACAATTTTTTTGTGAATTAAGAATTTTTATTTTAAAAGAAAGGAGAATTTTTTTTATAAAATGAAAATGCGTTAGTTACTGGCCACTACACATGTTGTATACAAAATTAAAAAAAAAACTTTTTCAACAGTTTAAAATTACTGCAATCTGATTGGTTGAATAGAAAACTCTGATTTTTCCTGTAGAACATTGCTTGTTTTTGAAAGAAAAATAGACTTTGACTTATTTTGTATTGGAAGATGTTTGGTGCACATTTTGTAACATTTTGTCACACCATCTTCATTTGATACAGGAGCAGATAAACATACGCAGAAACAATTGTTTTCATTTATATAAATGTTGTTAAAATTTTTTGTCTTTTCAGGCTGTATCCAAATATAACTGTCAAATTTAGAGAAAAATAAGATTCTGTCGTGTTTATTTATGATTATAAAGGGTCATTGAAAATGTAAAAAGATTATAATAAATAATTTTTATAATGATTATTGTGAGGAATATTTTAAATTGTTTGAATGTGTAAATGTAGTGATGCTGTATGTTGATTTAAGTATGATGAATTTAGAATGGTGATTTACCACCCAGGTGGAAATTTGTATATTTTATTTAAATTTAAAGTGATTGACTATTCGAACATAATAAAATCATATTTTAAATTTAACAATTAAAATTAAGCTAATTACTTTTTAATAAAATTTAAATTAAATGCATTTTGCAATAATTTGATAACATTTTATTATTTTGAGTTTTATTGACAAATGGTAAAAATTATTATTTTTAAGTAATATTTTTTAGAAGTTAAATAGTTTAAAAAATGACTTAGAAAGATTGTTGGAATAATCATGATTAAAGATAGAAATAAGAAAACCAATTAGAATGATGACAAACGATGAAAGACTTTCTGAAAGTCGAAATGACTCTAAATGTAATTGTAATAAAAATTAAAATGAGACTTGTCTAACTGTTCTTATTAATATGATTTATTAGTAGATATTTTCAATTAGCCAAATAATTTATTTAAGTTTTTAATTAAAAATTCATTCAAAATTAAAAATTATATAAAATTTAAAATACATAGTGTTTTGCGATGAAATTAATTTGGAGATATAAAAAATTCAAACGAGATTTTCTCCGACTGGAATTTAACAAAGTCGTACTAATCAAATCAATGTTTTTAAAAAAAACTTTTCCAATGAGAACGGTCCTCAGATTATACTTAACCAATGTTACTTCAAAGGCAACAAACCCAAACAATCCAAGTTTTGTAATAGTTTTTTCCAATGACGAAAGCAATAATTATATCTGCTCAGCCATATCCGATTCCTCAAAATCTATTCAATCATTCACCCCCAAATTACCCAGACTAATTAAATCTCGAGAGAAAACACTAATTCCTTCATCAATCTATCTAATACATTCTACAAGTTCTGATGTATATTCTGTAAATAGAAAAATGATTTTATGATTCGGATTACACCGACTAATTGATTTTGAATTCAAGCAATTCTAGGGAAAAATAATCTTTTAAATAATGATGGAGCCCTTGTTTATTCTTGTACCAACACAAACAATATTTCATTTTATGTGGGACCCTAATCATATAAATAATAACTCGAACAGTGATAAACAACATCGATAAATCGTCTATTTTAGAAGTTAATATAATTAACCAGGCTCTAAATTTTAGTTTATTTGAGTAATAAACAATTGAATATATCCTCGCCAGTCCATTACCCCCCGACGCTCAAAAATCATTCAATGAAAACAAAATGTCTTCAGATCCCAATCCGTTTTTGATCAGCGAGTATTAAAAAGATCAAACAAATGATCGATATGACGGGGATGTTACCGGCGAACGAGAAACTCGTTAGGCAGAATCGCGGAGAATGTTATTGGTCATAGCAAAAATTTATTGAAGAAAATTTTAAAACTCATTTGAACGAATGTCATCGCGTGACGTCATCGGTAATTATGCAATTGGAGATTTTGTTTGAAAAAGCTTTGCGATTATCGAAATTGTGCTTAACCCTACAATGCGCAATTTTTTAATTATCATAAAAAAATATGTTTATGGGGAAAATGGAACACAAAAACACGTTTGATTTTTAAAATGTAAAATTTTTATTTAGGGCAGTTATCATTCCATAGACAATGTTTTTGGTTCACAGTATGTAAACACTCAAAGAATATCACGTGATTAAAATATATTGAGGTAAAATATGGTTGATTCAAATATGAATCACGGCGAATTGTAGGGTTAATTGTCTTTATTGGTTTCAAATTCCCTTTTGGTGTGGGAGTTTTCGTAATTAAAATAATGTTTTTTCAATCCAATTTGATTACTTTTTTTTATTGTGAACAAAAACGCAAATTGATAAATATTATTCTTTTATTTTGTATGAAATATTTTTATGATGAAAATAAATATTATGTGTAAAAAAATCGATTCATGTAAAAAATTAATTTAAAAAAATAGAAAAAAAATATTAGCATGTGAAGATTTTGTTTAAATAAATCAAACTAGTGATAATAATGCGCACAAAAATATTTTTTTTCGATTTTTGACATTTCGATGTTTTGTTTTTAATCAAAACTTTAATTAAATTATAAATCTTTCAACTCTTAAAGAAATTGTTTCTATTTGTGATGGCTCGCAAATAAACACCGATCGAGAAATGAATGTTTATAGAGCTAAATTATTTGTGCATGCTAAACGCTATAATGAGATGAATGACTGTTTAGAAATTCAAATATCAAAGTCTTTGCTTCTCGTTTTTTATCCTTGTTCTGCTTGTAATACCGATGATCTGCATAACAGCAAATTAATCCTTCATATTCGTTGGAGCGTTTAATGATCAAAATCATATTGGACGCTGGCATTCTCATTCTGATCGACACTGGAGTAAACATGACGAAGGCCTGGCTCATATAGAGACTTTTGGGTGAGATAAAATTTAATTTTTCCCACCGACTCGAAGACCCCACCACTCGCACTATGGTACTGCAGCCACGCTGCGCATGCCGCCATCATAAAATTTAAAACACTAAGAAAAGTTAAAAAGTATTTTTTTGAAAAAACCACCAAAAATTAAAAAATTAGGTAAAACGAAAAAGTACAGGAAGTTAAAAAATTTTAAAAGTTTAGATTAATTGAAATCAATATATTATAAAAGGAATATATTTAGGATAAGATTTAATATAAGAATTTTAGATAAAAATATTCGAGTAGATCATTTTTTTCGAGTTAGAGTAAAGGAAATTTTATTATGATATTATTTTAAAAATAAAGTTTATTATAAATTAAATTTAACACGTTAATGCGATGGCCGGAACTGCCGACTGCCCGCTGGTGCGATTATGTTTCGGTTGCAAATTGAAACCTTCCAATTGAAAGTAATAAATATGCTTTTTCTGGTATTCAAATAAGAGTTAGACACATTTTCTATTTGTAAGAGAGTGTTGTTAATTTTTTAATTTTCAGAAATAAGAATTTTGGTTTTTAAAAATTTCAAATTATAATCGAAATTAAAAAAAATAATAGAAAATAGAAATAAAAAACTCGTATCTTTTTATTCGGAATCAATTTACCATAAGCTTCCACTTCACAAAGATTCAAAGTTTCGTCATTTTCATCTTTTTTTGCAGAGGAAAAGTCTCCTTTAACGATTGCCAAATATTGACCGGCATTTGGCGAACCTTCAGAGCAGTCAAATTCTATTCTTTCTCCGCTTTGTGGAACTCCGATCTTACAAGGTTTATAATCAACGATTTGTTTATGAAAATAACACCCGGAGAATTCATATCCAATGTAAATGCTGATGTTATATCTATTTCTATCTAGAAAAAGACWTAATATCATTGAGAAGATACGAATTTATTACTTTTCGGGTAGGATAAAATCATTCTTTGAACTTGATAAATGTTCTGCATGTCAAACACGACCCATTTAACTTGATCATTCCTTATTTTGAAGCAATTTGTTGTGTTTTCACCATCATTTATTATTTTGGCAGCCTCATAATTACTGCTCACAGTCACGGGTACTTTCAGTAATATGTTCCTTTCGTCTAAAGAAGTAACACACAGATCCGTATTATAAAATAAAAGTATAAAAAAGGTATAAATTGTTATAAAATTCGTTAATCTAACCGGCTGTCAGTAGGTAAACAAAAGTAGTTTGGAGAATAAAAATCAGTAGGATCATAGAGAGGTTTAAGAAAAAAAACACTAAAACATTACACATAGGACTACTTATATATTGCATATGATCCACTCGATCAAAGATTGTTTGATCGGAGTTGTTGAAAGTAAATTAAAGTAATAGTTTTTAAAAAGATCGAATTCAATACTTATGTTTATTTTACTGAAATAATTATAAAACACTTTCTTTGGTATACACTATGTGTAAACATTGAAAAATTAAAATTAAATGTTTTTATTTGACTTTCAAAACCATTTGAACTTTTACATGTGATTGTAAAGCGATTGTTTTTGAGAATTTATATAAAAGATTAGTTATTAATTATAACTATTATAACTTATAATAGAGCTCAATCAGTAGCAATCCTACGGAATGGTCATAAGAGAAGATTGTGGATGTAGAATTAACGATTGTGAGGAATATTTTAAATTTTGTATTTTAAAATTGGATGCAGTTTGTTTTGACTCCGTTCATTTTGACCCCGTTTTTTTTACCCTGCTTTGTTTTGACCCCGGTTGTTTCTCCGCATTCTACATACGTTTCAGTAGAGACATAGTTTATACCAAAAGTTTTGTTTGGCAAAAGAGCATACATAATATGTAAAACAAACTCTCCACGTTCAGCCAAAATAACAGTTTTTAAATATAAAAAATTAGGGTACGGGACATTTCAACGCCACCGTTTCGACGCCGCCATTTCGACACCGGGACATTTCGACGCCACAAATTAGGATTTAAATGAAATATGAATAAAATGAAATAATTTGTTATTAATTAGGATTTTTGGGCATAAAATGAAATAATTGGTTATTAATTAGGATTTTTAGGAATAAAAAGAAATAATTTGTTATTAATTAGGATTTTTAGGCATAAAATGAAATAATTGGTTATTAATTAGGATTTTTAGGAATAAAATGAAATAATTGGTTATTAATTAGGATTTTTAGGAATAAAATGAAATAATTTGTTATTAATTAGGATTTTTAGGAATAAAATGAAATAATTTAAAATGAATTATGAATTTTAGCCTGCTTTCAATGGCTGTCAAACATAAATTAAGAGACACAACTTGCGTAAAATACCGGAATTGTATATTTATAGAAGTTTATTTATGTGAATAGAATTGCAATTATAGTTAAAACGTGGGAAAAGGAACATGTCACAGACCTATTGATCTATCAACATATAATGTAAAATTTTGATTAAAAATTATAAATAATTATTAATATATATAAATAACTTCTTCAACATTATTTCTAATATAAACACAAAATAGTTTAGAAAATATACTTTTATTTAATCCATAACAAAGTTGTATGCAATTCTTCGTACAAATTCTAGTATTTCTCTATTTTTGAAGTCATTGACGACTTCAAAAATTCGTTCATCAGCTAATGTATACTTTTTTCGTTTTGGTGTATGCTGATCTCCTCGAAGAAATTGTTTATATAATTGATCAACTGATTTTTTAATCATATGCAATCCATCTATGAACTTCCAAAGAGAATGATGGTCGGCCCCGAATTCTCTATTCAATTTTCTGTGGGCAGCTTCGGTAAAGTTATTGGTCCTACATTCATTATTTATTGTTCTCAAATAACACGACCACATGGTCGGGTTGAAAAGAGGCTGGTGGCGTACATTATTATACAGCATTCTTCCAATATAATAATCTTCAAAGTAATCTAAAATAAGAGTAAATTCTTGACTTAAACTATTACTCAAGACTCCAAATGATCTTTCAAGTTCTTCTATTGGAACAAAAGCCAAGGTAGGTATCATGCGAGTCTTAAGAGCACAATCTGCATCTTTATTATAGCGACTGATCAGGCCTTCCTCTACCAGTTTACGCCTTATATTTTGAACTAAATGGAATAAACATCCTTATAAATTAGCATTAGGAAAAGCGGAAGAGAAAGCATTTATCACTGCAACCTCAAAGTCTAATGATATTGCTGTAGGGTGAAATGTAGGCCAAGATTCAATTATCATTTGAATCATTCGAGTATACGCCTGCTCCTTTTTATTTGGTAGAAGAGCGTATAAAATCGGTACGACATAATTACCGCGTTGAGCCATGATAACAAAAATTTGGGCAAAAAGTTTTGGAGCTAATTTAAATGGTCCATCGACGAAGATATTTTCAACTTGATTTATCCAATTTCTCACACTGCCTTTAGCAAAAATTAAAATTCTGTTCCGATCACCATATCCAGAATCAGATAATAAAAATGATTCATCTTCATAATTTTTATAATTTTCATATTTTTCGATAGAAGCTCGATCTAGAGGTTGTGTTAGTGTAATATTCACTACCTTTCTTGATCGATTAATTCTTTTTCGAATAGCTTCCTGATTAGGCAGGTCACCAAGTGCTGCATTAGTCATTCCTTGAATTGCAATAGTACGAATCTGTGAAGGAATTTCCAATGTTTTTTTTGCTCTGTCCTTAATAACTGCCATGCTACCACAAACTTCAACATATGCCGCGCTAGCCAAATGACCATGAGTGTTAACTACCTTATAAAAAGCTCCAGTTTTAGCGATTTTATAAATCATTCCTTTACATTTCTTGTTCTTTTCAAACTCCACATCACATCGCCATGATTTTAGCATGTTCATAGAAACATACTTATCAAAGACATATAAGTATCCATAATACTCATACTTTTCGGTACCTCTGTTTGTACGGATCATCAAATGTAAACTATAAATAATATATTTTGTGTTATTCAAGCAAATAATATTTATTAAAATATTTCCATATGATATCATAAAATTTAAAATTTAGAAAAGTTTTATATGCCTTATTTTATATTTCAATGTAAACGTTCATATGATTTTACTAAGATTTGAAACACACGAAAATAAACATAGAAAAATAAATAAATAAAAACTGAAAGTAAAACTTTTATATTATGTATTTTATCTTTATATTTTAAAGTAAACTTTCATGCAATTTTACTAATATTTAATTGATCAAAAGGAAAAAACTTTTTTTTAAAATTTAGAAATTATATAAATTTTTTACACATCCTTATTCGCTTCTATAAAAAATATTCATTTTATATTTAACTTTTTAGATTTTATAAGGGAATCAGAATAAATAAATTAAACATTTTCAGAATTAATATTATCTTTAATATTAAAGCATTATTTAAAAACATAAAATTTGTAAATTTATATATTGAGTTGATCAAGTCATTTATAATGTAAAAAGTTTTCCAAAAAATAAATTCAAAAATTGAAATTTATAAATTATTCTCTTTAAACGAATCTTTAATAAGAATAGAGACATTTGGATAATTAAAATTTATGTTTTAACTATAATTGCAATTATATTCACATAAACAAACTTCTATAAATATACAATTCCGGTATTTTACGCAAGTTGTGTCTCTTAATTTATGTTTGACAGCCATTGAAAGCAGGCTAAAATTCCTAATTAATAACAAATTATTTCATTTTATTCCTAAAAATCCTAATTAATAACAAATTATTTCATTTTATGTCCAAAAATCTTAATTAATAACAAATTATTTCATTTTATTCCTAAAAATCCTATTTAATAACCAATTTGTGCGATGAGATGATAATCGAAAATAATAATCTCGTTAATTCGATTTTTATATTTTGTTTAAATATTCCGTTCTTTGTGAAAAACGTGTTTTTTAGATATAATACAATTTAGGAACGTGTTATTCATTGTCATTCTCTACAACAAGCTATCCGGGCAATGTCGAACATGAAATTGATCCTTGATTGCCTCGAGAAATTCAATGGGAATCAATCGTGGG
>MQRK01229388.1:14915-25469 GCA_001938485.1 Girardia tigrina
ACGCAAAGACGCATTTGCAGCTTCATCAATCATTTCGCTCACTGCTTTAATCTTTTCATCGTCTATTAATAACGGCCTGCCACTTCTTGATGAATCGTCGAAGGACGTCCGCTTTTCTTCTTTAAAATCAGTCAACCATTGTTGAATAGTTTTCAGTGCTGGGTGATTTGCGTCTTCCCATGCCTGCTGAAGTTGCTGAAGAATTTCTGAAGCAGAGAATCCTCTTTTACTTTGAGTTAGAATAAAAAAACGTTGGCAACATTTATTTGGTTCCATTGTTAAAAACCGCTTGATTTGAATTCGCTGCACTTTTAAAATTTCAATACATTAATAAAACAAAATTTTACTTTTTTAATTTTATGCTTTGAAATTTTAACACAGTATTTATGACAGTCTGAATAATATTCAGTCCAAATTTGGTTAAATTTGGTAAAATATTAGTGTGTTTTTAAAGGCCACAGGACTTTTGGAACAGCCTAAGTATATTGCGACAATAAAATTTGATTTTAATAAAAACTTGCCATTATTTTTCAAATTTCTTATTCGACTGTATAATCGATTTCAACAGTTTTAATTTTTCTAAATTTGAAAATCCAAAAACAGATTGTATTATGCAATATATTATATCATCCTCGAAATATTTTTCTTCGTACGCGCCTGATTGAATTAAATAAATTTAAAATAAATTGCCGAGTTCGTGAATTCGGCATAACACATCTGATAGAGAAAATGAAATGAATTAATCCTATATCAATCAATAAATAAACAGGGAAAATATATTACCAAGTTTTGCCTTTGGATGCTGTTGAAAGACATGACAACTTGCCAAAACCATTTCTTGAATTTAGCAACCCTTTCCTGTGAATTGGAAATCGTGCAGGAAGATTCATCGAGGAATGATGTGTAGCTCATCAATACATCAATATTGATTTCGTCGGTTCCATTGAGGAGGAGTCTCAGATCCTCCGGAGACAGTCCATTGAGAGCGTGTTTCGGCAATACATCATATACACCGTATTTGATTTGCTGAACACGAAGATAATGTTTCAAGGCAACACAGTTTCAAGATTGCTTACATCTAGCTGGGACTTGACAATCGTTATCATTCTTGTGATACAGTACTTTTTAACGTATTGGAACACATTATTTGAATCGACATCCACATCTTCACCGTTTGGAATTAAATTTATACTATTTGCTGTAGAAGACTTTCTATCAGTTACGTTTCCGGAACCACCTTCTTCTTCTCTAGGGACGATAGTAAAATTGAGGTTGTATTCTAGAAGAGGATCTTCTGGGGAGCCTGCTATTCCCAATAATTGCGCGTCGTGGGCAACTTTCATCAACTGACGTAAACTTTCATAGAGTTGGGAATTGAAGAAGGCAAAATCATGCCAACCAATAGGTAAGCCGAGAATGTATTTTAGAACGTGTCGGGATAATTTTAATGGCATTGTTTCATTCATAAGCATAGATATTCCGATAACCCTTCCGACAGATCGATAAATATTATTGCGAGTGTATTCTTGGTTATTATCACTAAAATTGACTCGGCGAGGACAATAAAATCCCGGATGTCCGGGTTGCCAGAACAACGGTGTATGTTCTGGATCTATTGACGGGATTTTTACAATTGTGTTAGGATTCTGAGATTCTGGGAGAGATTCTTCAGTTTGGGTTTTTAAATTGCTGAAGCTATTGCTGGTGTTATTTGTGTTCAAAAGACTGTCTAGATAAATGGCAAATGTAATTATTGACACTTCCATATTATTTTCAGCGGTTGACGACGAGTCGGACGATCTGTTTTTAAAAGATACAATTAAATTACAAAAGACAAATAAAATCACACTACGAAAATTCATTATCAATGGAAAATTTATTTATGTACAAACCAGCTTTTTTAAATAAAGATTTCGTATTAAAAATATCTAATATAAAATGTTCTTGATAATGTTCTTGATTATAACTAAGAGTTAAGTAAGATAGATAAACAGAGAATAGGCAATCAAAATTGAATAATAAAAGAACCGAATCTGAGAAGGCTGGTAGTAGGAAATGTAGAAAACTATTAGTAAGCATTAAAACACTTTCACATAATCATAAGTTTAAAAAGCTTTTACATAATCATAAGTTTAATAAAGAATACCAGGAAAGCATTGTTTTTTAAATGAGGTTTTATTAAATTAAGATATTTATAGCTTTGAAAACAAAGTTTTGGAGTGAAAATTTTGTATCAAGCATAATATAACAATATAGTGAATTTATATCATATATACTAGGTGGCCCATTATCCCTTAGCTTTTTGAGATAGTCTTTTTTTATTTAGGGGAAGGAGATAAAATTAACAATATCTATATTTTAATAATTCTTATTGGTTGTAGTTTAAAAAGAAACTGGATCACCCTGAGAAGCAAGCGTTAAACGAATTATTTAAAGTTTTTGGAAACCGCAAATACAAGCGCAGATGTTAGCAAAGGAAAGGAACGAGGGAAAAGAGTTAGAACAAGTGAAAACATCGAAATAGTTCGAGAACACTTCCTCCAGGAGCCATCAACATCAACAAGAGCATCTCAAGAGCTCAGCATACCTCGCACCACCTTACAAAGAATTTTAAAAGAAGATTTAAGGATGAAGCCGTTTAAATTCAGATCTGTCAACCACTCAAGGAGCAAGATTGTGTTCGACGATTAGAGTTTGCAAATGAACTTCTCGGCAACGGCTTATTTACAAACCAGGATCTATGGTTTACAGACGAAGCACATTTCCATTTGGACGGTTATGTGAATAAACAAAATTGGCGACACTGTGGAACAGATAACCCTCATCTCTCTATTGCGAAGCCTCTGCATTCAGCAAGGTTACTGTTTAGTGCGCAATAAGTGCAAGTGACATTATTGGTCCCTACTATTTCGATAAAACAGTTAATGCAATCGAATACAAAAAAGTTTTAGAAACTTTTTTCATTCCTACTGCGATAGGGCTCTATGCAAAGTTGACAAGTTTTGGTTTCAGTAGGATGGTGCGAGACCACATAGGACACATGAGGTATTCAATTTTATATCGGAGCATTTTGAACAAGGATTATTGCCCTAGATGCGAAAAGATTAGGAGATGGTGGAATAGAATGGCCTCCCTATTCACCGGGAGTTTTGAATAACCACTGTGATTTTTTTCTATGGGGTTTCTTAAAGAATAACGTGTTTAGAAATTTTCCAAGAACCCTTTCGGACCTGAAGGAAGCATTATCGAAGTGCCTCAAAGAAATTCCGATTTCTACTTTTGAGGCAGTTTGTGCAGGGTTTGAGAATCGACTACGAGATGCGGTTTTGTCTGATGAAGGGCATTACGAAAATCTCATATCTTAAACTGCAAAATTCGCTCTTTTTAATAAAGTTTAAATCAACTTTTTAGAAAATGTAGTTCTCTTATTGTAAATTTTTCAAAAAGCTCATCCCTATAGCTACTGCATTATAAATGTACTTTTATAAAGTGCACATTCTTTGCCATACTCATTTTATTAACATCCAATTCTGTAATACTTTCTGTAGGATGTTCTTCTTTCTTTACTATCCATTTTTGGATGTTCTTATTTTAAGAATAAATGGTAAATATAAAACACATTTGTACAGAAAATGCTTAAATAATTGTTATCAAAGTGAAGACATGTCGAAGAAAGAATTGCAATGTATAGAGAAGTTCTGGTTTCACATGTAAGGGACAAAGACGAACAATTCGTACGTAACTGCAAGCAGAATTTTTTCAAGGGGTGAGAACTGTATGCAGTATACTAATCACTACATGGGTTGAAGAAAAACAATTCAATTTCAATTTTTATATTTATTGCAATGATAACTTTGATAATTTCTGTAATTTAATACAAATAAATGGTTTATAGTTTCTGTTGAAACTCTGTGTTCTCATAATGGACCAAACACCTAAAGATATTAATGATTGTTGAAGTGATAAACATGTTCATAGATATTCATCTGAAGTAGTTCTGAAGTAGAATTGCTAGAACATGAACTTCATTATCAACAATTGATTGGCTACAAGTCGAATTCATCAAAAGAGGTAAATATGGTCAACAAAGTTATATTACTGTATGATAACATCAGACAATATTCAAGAACCAATTCTTTATGTAGAATGAGCATCCGTCTTCCTTTAAAATATTTTTCATCAGAACAACTAGATTTTTATGAGATTAGGAAATTTGAAAAAGATGTTGATTAGATAAATTTTAAAAACGTTTAAATTATTTCGTGAAATTGTCCTAAAAATAACTATTGATTGTTTAGGTTACTCTACTATAAAGATAGTGAAAAGAAATTCGATCAATTATTACCAGAAAAAATTAATAAAATCACAAAACCTATAAATCAATTTAAAACGAGAATAAACAAAAGGAATAAAGTAAGAAATTATTACTTCAAAAAATGAATTAAAAAAATGTAAATGAATAATAAAATGAAGTTTACCCATCGACTCCGGTATAAGGCATTGTAGATTCCGGTGGATGTGAATCTGAATATCTTGGAACTATTGAGCTCATTAAATTGCTGATGATATCATTCATATTTATGCTTTTCGATGACAACTGGTTTAATAAACCATTGAGGTCTGAGCGTCCAGAAATAGCAGTTAAATTGTATGCCATTTGTTGAATTAATGAATCGTCGCCGGGAATTCTACTTCGTAAAATGTCCAATATGCTAATATTCTGGGTGGAGGAAAGGATAGGGGTACTCGATAAATTGGATACAGTATTTGTTGAAGTGTCGGATACTCTAGCAGTAGTAGGCATACTATATACTGTATCACTAACAGAAATTTTACCACGAAGCAGATCATAAATGTTGAGATTTTGATTTGACTGTACATTTGCAATCGAAGAAACCGCAATACTAGAAGATTCAGGATATCGACTGCTAGGAATCTGGTTTTGAAGTGATGAAAATCCTTGAATTCTACTAAGATTTGCAAGTGAAGATAAGGAATTAGACATTGATGTTGAGCTTGAATACATTGGCAACCAGTTTGAACTGACCCAAATCGGTGCTTGATTTCCCAAACTGGCGGTGAAACCGGTAGCAAGATTAATTGGATCCAAACTTCCTAATTGACTAGTTGAAGTAATTTCTGACTCTGACGTTGAAGAATTTGGAATTTGAGACGAACTATAGATCATATCTGTGTTATTATTAAGTGATCGAGAAGGATTGGTCATCGAATGTGAAAGAGAAGATAAAGACGTGTCATTATTTCCCATAATAGACACAGAACTAAATGGGGTTGAAGATAGAACATTCAGTGATGTCGTTTGTGTTCTGGTTAAATTAATAGATCGTCTGGAATAACCTCGTTCAGAAAAATCGAGCCTATGAGCAGTAGAAACAAGAGGTATATTATCAACATATTGTGAGAAATTTATGTTAGTTGATTGTGGGGAACCATTGTTTAGATTTGATGAATTGCTTGTGATACCCCACACGTGAGACGTTGAAGTATTAGTTACCATTGGAGCAGATGATGCAAAGATTGCAATGGCAGAAATCAACCTGTGTGCATTATTACTGTATGATATATCTGATCTGATAATTGATCTTGTGCTTGGTAGATTTGTCAGATTAGACTGGACAGCTTGAGGATTTGATATTATTCGCATTGCCGGGCGAAAATTTCTAGTTGGAATATTATTTACACTGTTACTATTCATGCCTATTATTGAAAGTGCGTCACTATACCAATTGTTGGAGAGTCCAGAGTTAGAGGACTGTGTAATATTATTTCCGATTCTATTAAGGGCAGACATTCTGATATAATTATGCTCGCTTCTATTGTATTGTGAAGCACGAGAGGCAACTGTGGATTGCTGCTTCTTCTGATTGTTAATAGCAACATTCATTAATAATGGTTCTTCAGATAAAACTGCCTCAGCAAAAACTGTCAGAAAACTTCTTGCCACTCCGTTTCCTTCTCCTGGTTCATCATTAAACTTGACTTTAAATCTGTGGCATATCAGTGGAGTATTGGTACTAGTTGAATTTCGTCGTGAGAATTCAGCATTTAGTTGGGTAACTGTATCACATATTATGGAATTACGTTCTCTATTAACGAGAAGAGATAGATCACGTCGACACTGGTTTCTAAGTTTTTCCATCTCCTTTCGAAATCTTGTTTCCTTCAGACTGAAATGAGTAAAATCGACTAAAACACTACCAGGTTCTAATCCAACATTTTGTTCAAATGAGTTCGATAATAATTCCAATGAGTAACGCCATCGCGTTCTTAAATTGCCTACTGGAACTCCACTGAAGATTATATTATTGTCTAAAAAGAAACTAAATAAACTTCTTATTCATTAATAATATTATGATAACTATTTAGTATATTATTAAGGAAACAAGAACATAATAGATAAAGTGTGGTTCTACATTTTTCAAAATAAAATTATCATTTATTCCTATGAATTATAAATCAGAAATTACAAAACAAAATTATATTTAGTCAATTCTTTTAGATTGTAAATACCACATGAACTCGAATTTGCATCCTGGAAGTTAATTGAGAGTGGAAATATTGACATAAAATGGTTTTAAAAAGTTATTTACATTTCCAGTCGTTTATTTATTCGCATTGTCTAAGTATGAAATCGGCAGACTTTCTTAAATATTTGATAAAAGCGGCTTTTGTTAAAATGATACTTTGTTAATTTAATCATATTAATGAAATATTAATATAGTTTGATAAATAATAATGGATAAATTTTCTGTTGCTAAGCTGTTAACAATTGTAACATCGAAACATTTCATAAATATTGATAAACTAAATCGGATCACAAGACAAATGCAAGATCAGATTTGTTGCTAAACAAGCTTTTAACTTTATGTGTGTGCGAAACAATCTTTAATCCTATTATATTACCTGTATCAGATATTTTGTTGGAAGTTTTGTTCGATGGAAAAAATCCAACAACACAGTTGAAAACATAATAGTACTAGTATTGTTAAAGAGAAAGATATGTAAACGTCATTTTGAAATCAAAACTTCTGTTCTAATTTTGGACATTATCTGGATACTTACAATCCTAAAATTTTAATGTTTAAGCAGAACTATAAACCCCTTTATTGTAAATATTTATTAATTAATTATAAAAAGCGATTACATGGATATTTCAGAATTGTTACTTTCATATATATATATACTGTAAAACCCAGAGTATAAGCTACAGCTAATACGTACATAAAGGCGACATTTTTGAATTGAAGATAATATGATGTGCAGCTTATACAACTAAAAAACAATTCAAATTGACGATAAGATTATTTATTTATTTCAATTTTCAACATCACACTTATCATTGTCAATAAAAGTGAAATTTTCTAGTAATTCTTACAAGGTCATGAAAAACTGCAATGTTTAGATCAGACTCGTTCACATTCATTTCATTTTCTTCAATTTCAAGAACATCGTCGTCTTCACCGAATGAAACATGAAAACCATTCAAAATGGTGGAAAAGTTAACCTCTTCCCAAGAGGAGACAATCCATTCGAAAATGGTATTCCAGTCAGCTGCTTTCATATTTCCGGACTTAGTATGTTTGATCTTCTCATAATTTTTAATGATTAAATCCTCCCACTTCTGTCCTTAATATCAAAATGGTTATTGTCACTGTGACATTTGTTTTTTAATAATAGGTTGCTGATTTTAAAATCATGTGTCATCAACGCAAATAATGCAGCTAATATGCGATGCAGCTTATGCTCGGGATTTTACAGTAATATAAATTGTAAATGAAAATTTCTCAAAATAATATTAATAAACTAGAAAAACCCGTCATATATGACGGGTGAGCTGAATTTTCGTCTTTGAAAGTTTATGTTTTAATTTTTAAATCGTAACTATTATACTTTATTATTTATTGCTTCGAATTGTGTTGATTTGGCAGTCAGTCAATTAAGTCGGCTACCAGTGTCATTAGGCGACGGCGCTGTACAGACAGAACCGTCTTGATGCAGGCTCTTTAAATCGACCACGTTTCACTCTTCACTATTTCACTCTTCGTGGATTCGCATTTTATTTGTTGGTATTATTTTTTAATAACGAAAATTTGTAATTTCTAGAAAATTGATTTTCAGCAATATAATTGGTAAATAAGTGGTAAAAATCGTCATTTATCAAATAAATTAGTATTTTATTAGTTTTTTCATAAATATTTTCACGAAATATCTTGTAGGAATCATCCAAATCGTCATTATTTGAAATCAGTGTTGATTTAACCATTTAACGACCTGCACGGCTTTCGCTCGATTTCATCGGCTTCCGGGCGTCTTTCGGCCAAGGCGCTGTACCGACAAAATTGTATTGATGCGGGCTATCCATATTGACCACGTCCTTATATGTATTAACTCTCGCATTTTATTTGTTGGTATTATTTTTTAATAACGAAAATCTGGTTCCTCCGCAATTTCACATTTAAAAGCGTGACCGACAAACAAACAAACAAACACACTTTTTAGCCAAATATTATATATAACGGATAACATCAAATAGTAGGTGGACATGAAATAGTAGGTGTAATGAAGTTTTCAAAAAATTTTCCACCTACTATTAAAATAGTAGGTGGAATCAAATAGTAGGTTTTTCCAGTTTAATTCTTATTTATTTTTCAAGTTTAAGACAAGTTCAAAACAAAAGCACCAAATAGTAGGTGTAAACCAATATTGGGCGCCTTTTCAATTTTTTTTCCACCTACTATTAAAATAGTAGGTGTCCTACTATTTCATGTTATCCGTTAATTGTTTAATTTAATAATAATTAATTTATTTACATTAATTGTTGAAGTTATAAAAATAACAATTATTTATTATACAAAAATTCAAACAGATTTTCCGCCTATTCTTTTAATTAATAATCATTTAGCCTATTTTGTTTTTTTAATAATCTTTTATTTATTCTAACAAATTTCTCAAAAAATTACCTATAAAATTTAAAACTTTGCATAATATTTTAAATATTGTTTAACTATTGTATATTATTCATCTAAATAAAAATTATTATTACAAATAATTTGATTAATCATTTTAGAAATTTATGGATAAATTTTATTTCAGCTTCATATTAACTTTTAAAAATTTAATTCCAATAAAAAATATTTACTTTAGTCCTATGTATTTTATTTTTACCTAGATTTAAATATTTTGGGGTTACTGAACTAATTTCAACAGAAAATTTAATTTTAACAAATGAACTTAAATCACCCTAACCATAACCTTAATCCTTAGTTGAAATTAATTCTGTATCCCTTAAATATTTTGTAAATCCATTTTAAGTTTTAAATTATTTGAATATCGATGAGCAAAATGAAAATCACATAACTCATCACAATAAATGTAATATAAAAAGAAAAATAGTAAAAGCTACTAAACAATTTTTTTAGAAAGAATATGTTTCATATTTTAGGTACATGATTAATGGATTTTGAGAATCAAAAAACTTTAAAATAATTAATAAATAGATTAATTTATTGACACTATAATTTTTGTTCATTCATCAGAACATCAAAACACTCAGTCTACAAATAACTTAATTAATATATGACCAACATGAGACACTTGTTGACATTGCTAGCTGAAAAAACAGTTGAAAGTCAGAGTACCGAAAATACGAAAGTTGAAAAATTGGATATATTAGTTATATTTAACTTAATTTTAAAACTAGTAAATCAAAATTAATTTTTTTTAAATCATGCTTTATGTGATTAAAACTCTCAAAGATTGATTTAAAGTCTGTATTTTGACACCATAATTCGAACAAGGTTTGGATGAAAAAATGGCCGACCGTTAAAAAGGAGCATTTTAATATATGATTCAGTGCAGTGCGACTGGGAAACCATGATTGAATCTTAAACTACTAAAATATTGTTTTTTAAACCGAGAAAATTATAGAAAAAAGTAGATTAACACGATTTCCGAATATCAATATTTTTATAAAAATCTTCTTGACAGAGATATGACGAAATAAACTGTAATGAATAAAGAAGAGGATAGCCAGTGGCCGCTGTTGTAGGTCAGCCATACGTGCATGTAACAGGTATCATGTAAACCTGTACTACCAACCCCATGGTCGGATGGTTGACGACTAAACATAACAACTCCTCCCACATAACAACCTGGATAAAGTATATTTTGTTTTCTATTTAATTTACGCGTGTGAGGAATATTTGAATGTTTGATATTTTGTGTTTGAATGTATATGTTGATTTGGAAATGTCTCTCCTACCCAGATGGATGATTAATATTTTAATTCTTAATATCTAAAAATATGTAATGTTTAATTTATTTTAATTTCAAATGATTTTAAAATTTTAAATAAGTTTATTAATTTTTATAATATTTAATAAATAAATCAAATTAATATTTTTTAAATAATTACTTATCATTTTAATTATTATCCAATAAGTTTTGAGTGAATATTTTATTAAAATATTTATTTCCCCATTTTCTAAAAAAATAATGAGAATTAATTCATTAATCAATTTCGCTTTGAATGCA